>JARVLU010000324.1:27403936-27423358 GCA_031762415.1 Simpsonichthys santanae
ATTGTAGAAACCTGGCACCCTCCTGGCATAGTTAATGGTTTTTTGTTTTATTTTTTTTTTTTTGTTCCTTGTTCTTGTCCCTTGTTCACATTCTTATACAGTAATTGTAACAGTATTTGTATTGAAAAAAATATAACAAAAAAATTTTTTTCTTCACAGACTCAATAGCAGTTTTAGACAGTGTCCAATCATATGGAAATAATAGGAAAGATCTCACGCTAGAAATTCAACATTCATTGTAGATTGATCACGGGAGGTATAGTTGTTCAATTCTGTTTGGTCCCAGCTCGTGAAGAGGTGGAAGGAAACGAAAGGGCAGATAAGCTTGCCAAATCTGCGCTTCATAGAGTCAATCATACAAATCCTGTTTGGGGAAGGTGAGTGATTGAAAAACATGGGATGGAGTACTGGCAAAGGTGCTGGGATGAAGATAGTAAAGGCAGAAGATATTATAGAATTCAGAAGTCAATTATCATGACAAATATCAGAGGAAAAAGAAGAAGGGATGAGATCGTTATGAGATTGAGAGTAGGACATACTGGTCTTAATGATATGTGTATGATGGGGAAAAGGACCAATAACACATGTGGAAATTGTGGTAAAACTGAAAGTGTTGAGCATGTTGTCATGCATTAAGTTTGCAGAAGAACGGGAGAAACTGAAAAGTAAAGTACTAGAGGTAGGAGTATGGAGCTTGGAAGGTCTATTAGGTCATGATGGGACTAAGGATAAAACAACAATAATAAGAAAAGTAATACTTCTTTATTTACAAGCTATAAATATTAAAAACAGACTTTAGGGACGGAGGTCATGGGCTGCACACTCATGTTCAGTAGGTGGTGGTATGCACCTATCAGTTGCTTGCAATCCGCCAATAAACCCAATGAAGAAGAAGAAGAAAGGTTCATTTCAGTCCTTGTCGCTTTTTTACGAGTCATACATACTCCAGTTGAAGCTAGAGCAAATTTCTCTTTTAAAACAAATCAATCAGCTTATGTGATAAAGGTTTTTATTAAACGATACGAGACAGAATTATTTATATTAAAAAAAAAAAGTTTTAGTCTCTAGTCTGAAATTGGAAATTCCTCTAGCGTCATGGCAATGTCTCGAAGTTTAGGATCATCCAGCCAGTTGACTTTACAGGCCAGCAGGATGCCCTGAGAAGAAAAAAAAACATTAATAAACAATAAATACAAATGTAATAAAGAAACTAAGTCTAAAAGACATGTTTTCTGTGATAATCTGTAGGTTTTTTCTTACCCTGAGAACATTTTGTGTCATGACGGCCATCTTTTTATATTTTTCCAGATTCTCTTGGCCTTTTTCCAACACAGCTTTGTATTTTTCTGAATCTGCGTGCTCCTTCTTAGACGCTAGTTCTTCCATCTCTTTCATCTTCTCGTGGGTAAGCCGTTTCATCTCTACACACAAAAAGACCAGCTAATTAGTCTAATTTTAAAAATCTGGCATCGAACGAAAAAACTACTTTCAAAGCAAAAACAAGCAAAGTGAAAGTGCTGTTGGGTTATAAAGAGCAAAATACACTACATACCGTACTACAAGCTTAACCACATTAAATTAAATAAAACGGCATACCAAGTCTGTTCTTCTGGATTTCTGTAATTTCATCTTGAAGATATCTTGTCTCCTATGGGGGAAAAAAAAACAACAACAATAAATTTAATGCAAAACATTGAGGCAAAAAACTATAAGAAGGTCTGTCAGGTGCAAAATATCTTCACAAGTATAACTTAATACTAGACTAAATAAAATAAAATACATTAAAATAGAATAAATGTTTCAGTTTTGACGACAACAAAAAAATCATAAGACCAATTCAAGACCAAGTCATGTGTACACACACACACACACACACACACACACACACACACACACACACACACACACTCACACACACTCACACACACTCACACACACTCACACACACTCACACACACTCACACACACTCACACACACAGTAGAGAAATAAAATGAGGTAAAGCTGACCAGTCTTCCGGTGTCTGGGTTCAGTTTGTACGTGGCATTTTGGAAACCAACAATCTTGCTGGGGTCGACAGGAAGGAGCGTGCCGTCTTTGTACCACCTGTATGTTGGAGGGGGGGAACCAGCAGGGTCGCTGCAAGTCAGGATGGCCATCTTATTCGTTGTTACCGTCGTCGGGATGTTACAATAGGGCACGGATGGTGGCACTGTAAAACATGATGACAGTTTTAAATTTTGACCATTTGGTGGGGGGGACAAAGATATAGCAGTAGTACTAGCAAATTTGTGATTGTGCGTCTCGATGGGTTTTAAATGTCAGGTGAGGTTTCTGAATTTAACATTTAAAATATTTACCCAGAACAGTCAGCTTCACAGTGACCTCCTTAAACTGGCTCTGGGAGCTGGACACCTCACAGGTGTAGTCTCCATTATCGTCACGGGTCACTTTGGAGAACCTCAAATTAGCGTTGCTAGTCACAGTCACGCGGCTGGAATAGGTCTCTGTGGAAGAATCGCATGCTCATTAGGAACAGTTGCATTGGTATTTTAATGTGTTTAATTTAAAAAAAAAAAATCTAAAAAAAGATAAGAGGACTACAAAGACACGTCCGTTTACTTACCTGTTGGTTTTGAATCGTAAATCACATACGCCTGTGAGCCAGTTTTGTCCCTAAATTTCCACTCAAGTCTGGGATTTGAACCAAAGTCTGCAGAGTACGAGCACGTCAGGTCCACCCCTGGAAAAACAGGTCACATGATTATGTCATGCGATTCTTCCATACCAGTTCACGACAAGACTTAGCAAAATAAGAGACCGTCGTTAAAATGATGTTCAATGTTCCATTTCCTGCAGAAAAACAGGAGTCCACATCGTTTGTACAAAGGATTAGAGTTTACGTGCAATTACACTCATGTCCCCCGACCCTGAGGGATTTGAAAAGTAAATGAGTGTAGTTTTGGAGAGGAGAGTATTTCTGGACTGGAATTTTAAGACAGGGAATGCAAGTAAACCTTAATGTTTTTGCTGAAAGATGTTCAAGTGGAGAGGAGTTACACTGTGTAGAAGAAGAAAGTGGAGCGAGCAATTGTATCAACTGCCAGGTGCAATGGTGGAGCCAGGGGGTGGCCAATGGTGGTCTTGGCCCCTACAAATTGATCTACGGTCACCGCAATCATTTCAGGAAACCATACATTGAAGCAATACAAAAACTAGAAAACATAAGCTTTTTTAAAATGTATATATACTGTATATATATGGTGATGGTCATCTTGGATTTTAATGTGATAACCCAATTTTTTGAAAAAGCCCTTTCTTTCTTATACGTACATGCAGCCATACACTAAAATGGAAGTCAGTATCTCGTTTAGTTTAAGTTATCCAACTCACAAGATGGATGCAGGGTAATCCCAGTTCTCCACTTTCGGTTAAAAAAAAAAAAAACTAAAAAAAAAAAAAAAAAAAAAAAAAAAAAAAAAAAAAAAAAACATGTTTTTATGCTAAATTCAAATTGTAGACCTAAATAAATCAATAAACCTGCTGAACATTATTATATCAGAAAACTGTTCTGATGGAACGCATCATCCCTGATTTAGGCTCACACCACCTCCTGCGTGCAAACACTTCCCCCTTTATATGGGATAACTCGCAGCAGACGTGCAGGGAGTGAACCCAGTGAGGTTAGCACAGCGTGTTAGCCTCCACTAAGTGGAAGAAAAAGAAACTTTAACAACATGGACGATGTTTAGATACATGAGGACAAACTTCTAATATTAAGTTAAGTGCTATGTGTTATCATTGTATGTTCCTATACAATGACAAAATTAGTTCTCTGCATTTAACCCATCACACCTGAGATACACCCAGGTGGAGCAGTGATGTTCTAAATGTTTAGAAAAACTGTTACACTGCGCATTTCTTTACTATATGAAGCAAACACACCATGAAGACTAACAAGTCAATGAAGGCGAGTGAGGACCAGACAATCAGCTGCCAGTGTGGTCTGAAGATAGACTCAAACCAGGAGTGCCTTTATCACCCAGCAAACAGACGACAGGAAGACCAGGTGGTTTATGGAAATTACTGATGCTGCCACAGGATGTTGATGCCTCTCCAAATATTTTCATTTTTTTTATTTTACTATTGCTTTTGTTACATCAGTATTTAAGATGTGAGGTCAATTTTATGACTGTATCTTAAAGAATCCTGTCCCCAGACTACTTCAGTGCTCACATCCTGTAGGAAATTAACTTCAAATACTCATTGTTTAAATTGAGAAATGCTGCGGTCAGCAACCATAGAAAACGTGTTTGCTGCTTCAACGTTTGAGCCAAGTTGTTACAAATACCACTTATGTTTTAATAACGTGACATATCTGAGAATTATTACCCATCATAAAAGATAAATACCGTTGACTACAAATTTCACAGCTTTAGTGAGGGCATGCCTGAAAAATGCTTTAACATTATTCTTGCCACAATGATCATCAGTCAGTTGTGTTTCAGTGTGAATGAACAAGAGTCACGATAAAGTAGCTTGAAAGCACAAATAAAATTACACAAGTTTCTTTTTTTTTATTACCTTAGCTTTATTTTTCTGCACCTGAAAGTTCTTTAACTTTGACAATTAGTATTTCTTAACTGCTTAAAAATGCGTTTATATGTGCATATATGCATATTTATTGAAAATATTTTGCCAATATAAAAAAAAAAAACTCCATGCAGTTTTTTTTAAAACTGACAAACACTAAGTGTGTTTTGTAATTGCAAAATGACTAACAAATGAAAAAACAAATGAAACAAACAAATGAAATGGAAAAAAAAAAACATGTCTGATGCTGCAGCCTGCACGCATGTGAAACAGCTTTTTAGTACTAAATGTTTATTTATGCATGTTAAGAGTGAGTTTTTGTTCTTAACACCTAAACTAAAAACTATTTTGTCGAACAAGATGAGAGGCAGGACTCTGCAGTGACTCCAGCCTAAAGGAGGTCTTGCTTTGAGCGCTAGTCGAACTGAGTCTCTGTAGATTTTTACAGAGGCTCTCAAATAAAAAAGGCGGACCATCGCATAGTGAGCCAATATAAAAATCAAACGTATACAGAAAGAAGTAAAACAAAAACAAAAATCATTACTGAGATGAATGCATTATTTTAGGACATGATAAATATGGGATTAAACATTGTTTTTAGTGTATTTTAATGTGGCTGAGTGAAGTCAAGTTACTGTGAGGTTATAGGAGCGTTTGAAAAAATCTGACAAAACTTTTAAAAAAGTTGAAGGATTTTCAGGCTTTGTCAAAAATAAATAAATAAATAAATGACTGCACCAAAATAAACAAACACATTAAAACAGAGCCCAAAAAAAGTGTCGTTCCCCCCCCCCCCCCCATAAAAAGTTCTACCAAGGGGAAACTAAATCTGATTATATCTGGATTAAAATAGTTTAATGACCAACTTTAAACTTGAAATTTTTTAATTGAAGCTGAACAAATACAAATAACACTGATCAGTTCACAGCTGTAATAATTAGCAAGAAGTGACGGTAAAGAACTACCACAAGGTAATGTCTGGACTATAAGCTGCTATTTTTCACACGCTTTGAACAAACACTGGCTTAAAACACTGCTGTGACTAATTTATGGATTTAAAAAATACTAATAAATTATTATTATTTTATTTTTTCTCCCCCACGGGCTAACAAGCTTCATGCTGCCAAAACATTTAGCCTCATCACACCAGTGCGCTCACATAGCTGCCCAATAAATGTCTCTCTTGGTGGGTGGGTCCTTGTGACTCAAAGAGACTACCTGCCCTGTATAAATAAAGGTTAAAAATAATAACAATAAAATCTGACAAATTTAATTACTGCAAAGATCACAGTGGACCAATGAACCAGGGAGGGGAGGCCATTTAGTGGGCGCAGCTAATATTCTGTTGCGCTCAGTAGTCCAGAAATTACGGTAATCATTTGACCCATTTTAACATTTTATTTATCTATTTTTGTCAGTGGACATTTTAAATGTGAAGACAACCTGCAGCACATTTGATTTAAACATTGTGTTGCTCAACTTTTCCAGACACAAAGGACAAGGTTTTATTTCAACTCACCTAAATTTTCTTTCACCTTCACGTTTGCGTTGGTGGTAGTGACAGAAAAGCCACGGACACCTGGGTGCACAAAGAAAGAAACAAGTTAGTGAATTTACAGACGTAACAGCACAATTCACCGCTTATATAAAGCTGACAAGTTTGAACGTTTACTTCCTGGTCTCAGTCCGGTTTAGCAGAGTCAGCAGCCGTTCGGGTTTTGTTTTTCTAAACGAGCTGTCAAGGTCTACAGTGAAATACGACTGGAGACAGGTTGTGATAAAAAAAAAAAACTGTGGTTTATTCATGAAACTGAACTCTCGTGATCTGTTGTCAGTGATCTGACTGAGCTGCTTTGAAAACAGGAGTTATGTTCACTTTAAATATAATTTGGAGTAAAAACAGGAATTAATGTTAAGCGATAAGCACCGCTTCACTTATGAACCGTAAACAAAAACCATTACACTCCGACTGCAAAGGAGCTTTAATAAGAAAAACCACACCTGCAAACAGTCGGAGCTCACAGGCTGTTTAGAGACGGAAGAGAAAAAAAAAAAAAAACACAAAAAAAACATGGCTCATTCCTTTGAGCTGAGCAGGAAGCTCCTTTCGGTGAAACTGATGGAGTGAAACTGAGCTGCTGCACAGACGACACCATCATGACCACAACCTGCAGGTCTCATCCACGCACCACCTCATATTTTACACACACACATACGTCGTCTCGGGTGACACTAATGAGTAAAGTCCCTTTGCTGCAGCAGAAAACATGAAGTTAATTATTAACTGCCTGAACTCCTTTAATAAACAGCTCCTGAATAATCAAAAAAACAACATGAATTTACACAATTTATGTCCATTAAAGATAAAAAAAAAACAAAATAAAAAAAAAAAAAAAAACCTCTTCCCGGCCCTACAGGTCACCCTTTTGTATCCGTGCAGTAAAGTTGCATTCAGGCCCAAATAATCCGACCCAAGCCCGTAGGCATGCATGTTTGAACCCGACCCGACAAATTAACAGTAATTACAGGTCGGAACCCCCCAAAAACGACATTTTTAATTAAGCTTTGACTACTTATATAGTTATTACCATAACAGTCAGCAGACGCACGCAGCTGAGTAAAAGGAGCAGAAGATCAGAGCTGAGGGAGTGTTTGTTCTTTCATGGCCGTCAAAGCTCATTAAATCCCTGTTTCTCCCTGCATTCTGCATTATTCAGACATGGACCCCACTCTGTCGTCTGTGAGGATATTTTGGGATCTCACCTTGTTTGGGTCATGAGTGCAGCGGCTGAACATCCATTTGGACTTTGATGGATCACGCATGGCAGTTGTCCCACCTGAAGCTTAACTGAACTTTATTTTACCTCTTTCAAGGCCGGTCAGTGCACGGTGAAATGCCTGTGTGTGGCTGGTGATTGTATGGCAAGCCATGCTGCCATATATTTGGATCATTAGCCGCGCACTTTTGCTGACACAATCAAAAGCCCGAGACCGACTCGGCACAAATCCAGGTCGGGCCGGGCTTCAGGCCTGGGTTAGAAATGACAGCTCTACCGTGCAGACATGGTTTGGCTCCTGTGCACATAACGTACATCACAACTTCCTGTAGGGGTTTAATTCTTCACTGCTGTCACATTTACAAATAAACCATTTCAAGATTAAACTGTATACAGTATATTTCTTTAAATTGTCATGTTTGGTACTAAAAAAAATGTAAATACCCATTTTGTTCATTATAAATCTGCAAATATTGAATCTAACTGTAATAATTTAAACTTGTGGGTGGGGGAGGGTTCTGGTGTATCAGTAACATTAACTGATTGATTTAAATTTAATTAATTGAATTTGATGCTAATAATAAAATACATCCTCTTTTAGGCAGCGCTGTAATATCAGTAGAGGCTGTAAAGGGTTTATTTGTTCACATTTTAAGCACCGATAAGAGGACCCGTGTACTAGAGCCGTCATTTCTAACCCGAGCATGGAGCCCGGCCCCTCCCAAACCAGATTAGGGCAAGGCCATAATGTGCTTAATGTGCAGGCCAGGTCAGTGTTGGGCTTTTGATTGCATCAGCACGCGGTTGACGATCCAATTATGTGGCAACATGGCTTGCCATACATTCACCAGCCGCATGCGGCCATTTGACCAAGCACTGACCGGCCTTGGAAAAAGGTAAAAAGTTCAGTTAAGTTTCAGATGGACTACTGCCAGCGATCCATCGCCCAAATGAACGTTCATTCAGCCGCTACACTCCGCGGACGTGCGCGGCCGACGACCCAAACAGGTGAGATCACAAAATATCTAAGATGTCAGAGCAGGGTCTGTGTCTGAATAATGCAGAATGCAGGCAGAAGCAGAGATTTATTGCACTTTGACAGCCATGAAAGCACAAATTATTATTATATATTGTAATCTGTCTGTTTTGCTACTTTATCTTTGTTTTAACTTGTTAAAAAAAAAATTGTATTTCTCTTATGTTTGTCTTTTGTTGATTGTCCAAGAAAAATCTACTGTTGCTGTTGTCATCATCCTTAGTTTGTAGCCAGGTCTCTCTTGTAAATGAGTCCTCGAGGCTCAATGAGATTAACCTGCCTAAATAAAGGTTGAATGAAAAAAAAACTTTTCTGTAAAAGGTTTCAACAGACCAAGGAGTCTGATTTTCACTGCTAACATTTCAGTCTGACCACAACACTCTGATCGGTTTGTTTTGAACTTGTGAGTTCAGCTATGTGGACCGAATAGAGTTTAAATTCAGTCTTGAATCAGGTCATTGGCTGAAGGTGTGAACATTCCAGTGGTGTGGTCTACATTTTTGTAGTGGATATGCTGTGCTTGGAAACCAAAGTACACTGGTTAGTACAATGTAATCATCAATATATTTAGATTTTTAAGCATATTGAACATTTCCAATTTTCTCTGATGCTTATACAGTATTTGAATAAATGAAAATCAAACACTACAACAGTTGGCTTTATACTAAAAATGTTATAGAATTTATAGAACAGTATCAAAGTAAAACATGTTCTAGTATTAAGTAGTAAGTACAAAAATACAGGTAGTCCTCGACTTACGACACAGATCTAATCCTACGCGGTGTCGTAAACCGATTTTCGACGTAAGTCGTAACGTACCTAATTACCATACCATATACATGTATGGTACCTATTTTACCAAGCACTTAGCCTATCCTAACACAGTACCCTACATAATTATAAAAAAACACATAACATACTGTACAGTACGTTTAATAATGAAATATAACACTGTATTCATCCGCCGCTGTACCGCTGTGTTAAGACGTTTATGACGTAAAACTGATGTAAAACTGATGTAAAACCGCGTAACTCGAAATAAGGCAGATGCCTCATAACCTCGAAACGTCGTAACCTGAGACCGTCGTAACCTGAGACCGTCGTAACCTGAGACCGTCGTAACCTGACGACTACCTGTATTATCATACAATAATTCGCTGGATAAGCGAATGTAATAAACAAAGCACTGCAGACAGACAGATGACACATGCCAGTCATACGTCATGTATCATTGGGCACTTTTTTTTAAACTTATTTTGTATTAAACTTTTCTTTGAACAAATACAGTGGAGAGGTATCAATACATTTACCTTCATATACAAATGTTCATCATTTATGTCCATATTTAACTGGCTACAAAAGTGGCATCCTCCTTACATTTATAGTCAGTCCATTTTTCCCATTTTACAACTAACTGATCCTCCTGCAATCTTAGTTTATATGTGATTTTCTCCATCACAAAGATCTCTTCCACAATGCTCAGCCACCAATCGGTGGTTCCTGTTTGTACCACAATTTTGTGATTTTTGTTGTTGTTGTTGCTGAAATCAGTATTTTTAACAGATATTCATCCTTCTTTTGAATTATGTCGTGTGAGACAGCCTAGGTAGAGTGTTTTACATGATCTGGGTATTCCATATCCTAATATGTTTTTCAAAATAAGACACACACTATGCCAGTATGTAGTTAACTTTTGACAGGACCAGAATGTGTGCGTGACCTACTTCAGTCTGGCCACAGAGTCTCCAGCATGACTGTGAACTGGGTACCATCCTGGTCCTAATCTTTGGGGTTATGAAAAATCTAACCATATTTTTCCAATTAAATTCCCTCCACACACGAGAGCAGGTGGCTGTTCACTGCATTGTACGGATTCTAAACCATTCCTCCTCGCTTATATGTTCCTTCAGTTCCTCTTCCCATTTTTCTTTAATATACATAGTAGGTGTCTTCCTGCCTGCCATTAGTCCCTGGTACAGTGCTGAAATAACTCAAAATGTATTTCCCTCATAGGTCTTGTGAAATATCTCAATTACTTTCCTTGTGCTGGTTTTTATCTCTTTCTCATAATAATCTTTTATCTGCAAGTACCTATACTGGTCTTTATCCTCCAGTCCAAAATTTATCTTTACGTTATTAAAACTCAGCAGTTTGCCCTTTTCAACCAATTTACACATTGCTGTAATACCTTTATCTGCCCATTGTTTGAAACCTTTATCATAAATACCTGGTTAAACCTCGAGTCCCAAACAAACCAGCTCAAACTCCTTGTTTCCTTATCCATTTTATAATTATCTGGGTTCCATATTTCAGTTCTTAGTTATTGAATCTAGCTTATTACTTAACTTACCTAAAATTATTCTGTGCACTATTAAATTTCTAGCTTCTATGTCTTTCCTACCTATTTCCAGATTCTTCCATTTTGAAACATAATCATCATTGCACCAACATATTAGAGGTCTGATCTGTGTGGCCCAGAAATATTATTTTAGGGCCGGCAAGCCCAGACCTCCTCTTTCTTTTGGAAGTTAAAGTGTTTTATGTCTGACCCTAGGTTTCTTCCCATTCCATATAAACCTATAAAAACATCCATTTGTCCCATTCTACAAATTGCTTTTGTGGGATAATCAGTGGCAGGGACTGAAACAGATATAGCAGTTGTAGTAGAATATTTATTTTAATTACATCCACTCTAGAACTGAGATCCAGGCCAATGTCCATCCATCACCCCAAGTCCTTCTTAATATTGTGGTTTACTTTTAAATAATTTGCATCAAAGTATTTGTCAATTGTTTTAGTTGTGTTTACCCCCAAATAATTTATATATATTTCATTCCATTTAAGTTTGTAGGTATCCCTTATTTTCTGCTGTGGAGAGTAATTTATTGTCAGGATCTGTGTTTTTTCCACATTAATTTTGTATCCAGAAAGTTTTCCATAATCCTCCAGCAATCTCACTGTTTTTAAAATGTTTTCATTTGGGGTTTGTAGCTAAATCAGTATGTCATCTTCAAACAGCCCTATTTTATGTTCTTTATGTTCTTCCCCTCTTATTTCCACTCCTTTTATTTCCTCTTCCTGTCTAATCATCTGAGCTAGTGGCTCTATAAACAATGCAAAAAGACTTGGTGAGAGGCAGCATCCCTGCCTCGTTCTTCTGTCTAAAGTAAATCTTGCTGATAAATGCACATATGTGTTCAAATCAGCTTTATTTAAATATTTTTGCTACGTCGGTACGTGCACGCTCATCCATCCGAGGATGGATGAGCGTGCACGTGTCCCCTCGATGTATGTGTGTGTCCCCTCGATGTATGAATGTGATTTAAAGTTCTAATTAGTCTCTAAAGATTCATATTAGCGTTGTACAGCTGTAGTAGAATGATGTGTGGATGGGTAAATGAGGGTACAGTTTGTGTTGTAAAGTACTTTGATTAACAAGAAACATGTCAAAACATTGCCATCACAAATGAAAAAATAAATAAGTGTCATTACCAGTCCTCTGCTGGTTCATAGCACATGCCTGACCTTCTTCCATCACACTAAGCCTGGCAGTCCCACCTCTACACCATGGCCAGTCCCAAGTCTCAACACGTCCATTCCCTGACCAATAAGACCGCTGCAAGGGGAAGTACCATGGGCGGGGTAGGCCATACATCCCTATCAAAGAAGAAATTATTTTGCATTCAATCAATAAAAAAAAGTTAGAAACTGTGAGCAGGTCAGGTAGGACAGAGCAAGCAGTTTCCACACCTGGATGGATGGCCTCGATGTACCAGGTGAGCACACTGTACACCACAGCATCAATGATGAGCATCATCATAGCAAGACTTAAGTTAAAGTCATCGCCTTCCACTGGTGACTGACTGATGGTACTCCACTGGATGCCAACGCCGGCTACCTCATACAGTGCAAAATACTTAGAGCCAAGACCAAAGGCTGTGGTAGACATCAGAGACTGCAAGAAAAGGAGACAAGACCAATACTTGGAATATTCTGCCTAACAATGTTATTTACAAAGGGCAAAGTTAGAAAGGAAGAGAACAGGCCTTACAGCGATACACTTCTCAAAGGCAGTAATCTTATCATGTGCCACCTCCTCTCTGATAGCTACATACATGTAGGGCACATAGCTGAGGAAGTAGATGATTCCTCCACAGGCTGAGGCCAGCTTGGCTTTGGAGTAGATCACGGACACCAAGAAACTAGAAAATAAAAGACACCACAAGGCCTGAGCAATGTTTACTCTCAACACAGCAAGTATTACTGGAGACTGTTACTTCCAACACATGGTTACTTAATAGTTACCCCGAGGCTCAATGGGATTACCCTGTATAAACAAAGGTTGAATGAATTAATACTACTTTTACCTTTTTCAGGCAAACACTAAGTATTCATGAATTTACATAATTTACACAAAACACTGGTTTATTTATTAATTTTCACCCCTATTTTTAATCGAAGTAAAACTGTCAAAACAAAAAAAGTTTTAGTTAACTTTACAGGCATATTAAAATGTAACTTGAGTAGCATACATTATTTTAAAAATAGAGTTATAAAATGTTTCAGTTCAATTTCATGTACCGTAAGCTATGCCCTTTAAAAGCTGTCACTTAGTGGGTTTAACCTGTGTGCAGTGCACCGAACATGGAAAACTTCTAGTCCACATCCACCTACTGTGTGGGCCCCACCCAGTCCGTTATAAATTGTGTCTGGACTGGAGATCAACTCCCCGGTTTTTCTTCAGTCAACGCTAAGAACACTACTTCTAAAGCAGCAAAGAAATTAAAAACGAGAGAAAGAAAAAGGAGGAAAAGATGACTTCAACAAAATCAAAGGTCATCCATCTGTGCCTGGAGTGCCAGAATGGCTACATTTTGTCAACGGATCTGCACGTCATCTGTGAGAGCTGTTTGGGAGTTGAACATGCTTGCCAGGTCATGGAACCGCTATTTCCTGCCCAGCCTGCAAACTTTTTTCAGCTGAGGAAAAGCAGCGCTGGTTTGAGCTCCTTTCCTCTATGGATGACGAGTTTCAACTGAGGGGGAACTGTTTTCTGGAGGAATTTTTGAGTTCCCTGGATTTGGAGCTAGTGGACATGTCCCCCTCCGAGCATGAAACAGCTAGCATCTGTGCTCCATCCTGCCTTTCATAAGGTTTGGAGTCAGTACTGCAGTTGACAGAGCCCCCACCCCCCACCCCGGACCGCCTGGGGACGGCCACCACTTTGCTTCACGTGCTTCTGGAGATAATCGGGAGGCCGGCGAGAGCCTGCGACCTGGAGATGCCTGAGCAGGTGGCACCAGTCACGTTGACCCTTTTGGCAGGAAGATTTGCTGCCTAGAACACCAGACATTGGGACCTGGTCTGGCCCTGTTTCCCAGCTGTGTCTACCCTCTTCCTGGGCTCAGCCACTGACCCTTTGAAGCTGAAGGCACCGGTCAACTCCTGCACGGCCTTCACAAAGGTTAAAGCGTTTACGGATCGAGGCTTCCCTACCATCCCTCCTCTAGAACCCAGCTTGTTGGCTGTCTTCGGGATAAGAGCAATGAAGTACGTCGGCAAACGCATTACCCCTCCATCTTTCAGCTATCAGCTCACCATGAAGCTGATGGACAAAATCCACCAGTGCATGTCGCAGGTGGGAGCCATGACGAACAACATCACTATGCAAGCCCTTGGCATTTCTAAAGAAGCAGAGGAGCTGAAACCATTCTCCTCAGACTTGGACCAGATCGGCTCAACGGCGGAAACAATCACCAACCTGTGCGCAGCACTTGCAGTATGTTCTGCTCGCATCTCGTCCTGGGCAACAGTTCTGCAGAGACAGAAAGGTCTGGTGTTCTCAGATGACCTCTATGGACCTCACTTCTAATCAGTCCTGAACCAGCTGCAGTCCTCATTTGATGCCCTGGAGCAGGTGAGGAGACATGCAACCCTACCTCGGACAGACCCCTGCTCTGCTCGGACACCTGCACTAGCAGCAGAGATGCTCCATGGCCACTGCTGCCTTTTCTAGGGCCCCTCTGCCTGCCTACCCCAGAGGACAAATGGCCCAGATGCCACAAAGATCTGGGAATTTCCTAGGCAGAGGCCGCCATCAGACAGGCTCATGGACAGACCAGACCGGCTCATGGCTAAATCAGACACAGGAGGCGTGGAGGAAACTACACAAACAAATAACAGTTTTTGTGTGTGTGTGTGTGGGGGGGGGGGGGGGTATTAAAATAAGTAGGGGTTTTGATGTGAAAAATAAAAAAACTTTATCAAAAAGCGGAGTTTTACATTCAGACAAGCTGAATTCATCTGTCCTGTTTTTTTGTATGCACACCTTCTACACCTAATGAAAAGGTTAGCTTGGAGCAACCATTAAAAGGTAAACACCAGGTTTGGTTTGATGACACAGACATGAGATAATCTCTCAGGAGGAGTCGCTGCTCTCCAAGGGGATTCCTCCATTCTTCCATCACCTCCATCAGCCTTCCCTCCTCGCCTGTCAGAGGAAGTGGGTGCTGAGGACGGTTGTCAGAAATCAGACTGGTAAGATGTTCTGCAAACAAATCCCCAAAAAACACAGAGACCTTTTTGTCCCCACACACTCAGGTCATGAACCTGCAGTCAAAGCAAGAGCTTTACACAGGGGTTTTTCTCCTTATTTTACGGAAGTGAGCGATAAAATCAATTTCCACCCAAGCGTTGTTTGTTTTGTTCAACTGCCTACACCAGTTTTTCTCCCCAGCCAGACACGGCTGGGAGCAATGTAAGAACCGCTACATAAAAAACCGATAACAGCATTTTCCAGACCAGCCTTCCATGGATCAGTGTAGGGGAAGCGGGGAAGCCAAGCCCGCCCCCCCCCCCCCCCCACCCATAGGAAACGATGGCAGTAAAGGCTTGTTTTTTTTTCCCCTTATGAGACAAAACACCCACGCGTGCCCACTTTCAAAGCGCAGCGCAGTGTGGCAAAACAAATGCATCATGAGCAGATGGCTGTGCCGTCTGATTCACAAAGGTTACACTCTGGAGTTTGCAAAACACCCCCGAAATTCAACAGTGTGTTAGAAACCCAGCTAACACCCAGAACAGGGTTTAATCCTTCAATCAGAATTGATGGAGCTTTTGAAAAAAGACATGATCTCCAGAGTTCTTTCTGGAGAGGAGGAAGCCGGTTTTTTACTTCCAGTACTTCCTGGTTCCAAAAAAGTTGGGGGACCTCAGACCAATTTTAGATATGGCTTCTTTCAACAAATTCATTCAGGAATTACCTTTTCACATGCTGACGGTGAAACGTGTTCTCGAATATGTGGCACAAGGGGATTAGTTTATGTCCATAGATCTGAAGGATGCGTACTTCCACATACCAATGATAAACAAACACAGGAGATCCCCCCATATTTCCTTTCAGGGGCCTGCTTCCAATACAACCACCACTTGTTCGGTTACTCGCTCGCACCACACATGTTCTCAAAATGTGTGGAGGCGGCCCGCCAACCGCTTTGAACGAGGGGAATAAAAATCCTGTGTTATCTGGACGATCTGTTGCTCCTATCTCAGTCCAGGGAAGAGGCAGAAACACAAACAGCTCTTTTAGTGCAACACCTGTCACATCTGGGGTTCACGATAAACTGGGAGTAAAGCTCTATCATTCCATCTCAGCGAATTACATACCTGGGGTGAATCAGTGAACATGACAGCTCTACTGTCTGAGCAGAGGAAGGATTCCCTGATGTCACTGCTTCAGCAAGTCGGGGTTCACAGGATGGTGACGGCACTGTCAATCATGAGATTACTAGGAATGATATCAGCAGCTCACATTGTGGTGCCACTGGGGTCATTATTTATGCGCCGCTTGAAAAGATGGTTCAATTGACTGAAAGTTGATCCTGTACATCACAAACAGCACCTGATCACTGTCCCCCCATCTGTGGGGGTGGATCCAAACCACTAGTGGAATTCTCAGAACCTGTCGGAGTGAGTTCCTCTGGGGACAGTGACGTCATTCACTTCCATGTTCACAGATGTGTCTCTCTCCGGCTGGGGAAGGACCTGCCTGTCCCAGACCATGGGAGGAATGTGGCCAGCCCACACGTCTCTCCACATAAATGTATTGGAGTTCCTCACAGTGGGGAAAGTGGTCAGACATTTTGCCCCACTGATTCAGGGTCATCACGTGATGATCCACATGGAGAACAGAACCACAGCGGCGTACAAAAATCGCCAGGGGTGCATACATTCAGCTCAGCTGCTGAACGCAGCCAGGGAACTGCACTGCTGGGTGCGCACAAATTTACGTTCAATCAGAGCAGTTTACATCCCAGGTGTGCTAAACAGTAGAGCAGATACTATGTTGAGAGGAGACCCTCTGGACAGAGATTGTACTCTTCATCCCAATCTAATCTTGCAAATTTAGAGCAGGTTTGGGAAAGCAGAGATGGACCAGATGGCCACCTGGGAAAACTCCCAATGCGACCTGTTCTTATCCCTAAATCCACGGGATACACCGCCACTGGGGGGTGAACGTATTCACACACAAACCTTGGCCAAAGACACTGATTTATGCCATTCTCTCAGTCCCCCTAATACCAGCGCTGTTGGAGAGAGTGCAAGAGAAGAATCTGAAATTGATTCTGATCGCCCCAGAATGCATGAATGCCTCGTGGTTCCTGATTCTGTAACAGCTGACCGGTCAACTGTGGAAGTTGCTGTGGAGAGAGGATGCTCTCCTGCAAGCAGGAGGAGCAATCAGGTGCTTCCCTATAATAAGACAGGCCCGTTGGGTCTGGCGCTGAACGAGAATGCTTAGAAAAATTTGTGGTTTTCAAAGAAGTAGTATGTACCATCCAGGGAGTGCGTGTAACATCTGTTTACACTTCTAAGTGAGCTGCTTTTCAGCGATGGTGCCTAGTAAAGGAGGTGGATCCAACTTCATGTCCCCTGAGCTGTATTTTATCCTACCCACAGCTGTTGTTGGACAGAAATTTATCTTTCTTCACAATTTAAAACTTATGCAGCAGCAATCTCTTCCTGTCATGAAGGTTTCAACAATAGAATGGTTTTCAATAACCCTCTAACAAAACATTTTTGAAAGGTGCGTGCAGGCTCAGGCCAGTGATGTACACCCTAGTACCACAGTGGGATCTAGTGCTCGTACTCCGTGTACTAACTAAATAATAATTTGAGCCCTTGGATCAGATACCTTTGAAGTATCTGTCGCTCAAAACAGCATTGTAATTAGCTCTGACATCATCAGCTAAAAGTTTGTCCGTCACTTCTTCTTGTCTCAGAATTCAAGGAAATGGGAGATCAGCAGAACTCCAACCAAACCCTGCTTTTATACCAAAAAGTTCATTCAGGTCCAGAGTCATTACGTTGGACAGTTTCTGCCTGCCTCCACATAAATCTACGGAGGAGGAACAATTTCACCTGCTCTGTCCAGTATGCGTGTTCAGGTGTTATGTGGCGTGCACAGTCACACTGCGTAAATCTGAACAATTGTTTGTACATTTTAGGGAACAATCACAGTTTCAGCCTTTATCTTCCCTAAATATGTCACATTGGTTATGTGAAACTATTTCATAAGCCTATACTTCTTCCATTCTTCAACTGCCTGAAGATTCAGGGCTCATTCCACTAGGGGGATTTCAACTTCCGCAGCTCTACACTGAAGGATGTATGTACAGGACATCTGCTCTACGGCTTCAGGGTCATCACTAACCCCCTTCATCTGTTTTTATTTACAAAATGTCTCCAGCTCTTCTCTGACATATTTGGTTTTCAGAGTTATGTTGGAGTGATTGGTCACAGTCACACAACTGTAAAAAATAAAATAAAATAAATAAATAAATAAATAAATAAAAATAAAAACAGCCCTGCTTTGTTAATATTAACAGGCATTTTTTTCTACGTTTACTCGTTCAAGCAGAAAAAACTTCCTTTTTCCTTATTGGAAGTTTTTCCTTTCTGATTCCTCTGGTTACCTGATATGAATAAACATTCCTCAGCTAAGCTCAGGCACAGAGGTTCCATGCTTGTCATCCAGTACGCACCAGGTACATGGATCAGCGGTACGTAATTATGCTTGAATGGAGAATGGGGATTTAGGCAGATATCGATGTGTTTTTTATGGTTCTTGGACAGACCCAATGAGGCATGGACCATATCCTGCTCCACCCTTTAACCCAATAAGCGACAGCTTTTAAAGGGCGTAGCTTACACGAAATAGACAGTTGGTTAAGTAGTGTAACCCTAGATTATGTGAGCGTAATATTGGCCCTTTAAAAATTGGGCCTCACTGGCTCTCAAATGGCTAAAGAAAAGAGTATGCATTTTGGGAGTCCATCTCCGGTCCAGATGCAATTTATAATGGACCGGGTGGGGCCCACACAATAGGTGGCCGCGGACTAGAAGTTTTCAGTGTTTGGTGCAGCGTGCAGGGTAAATCCAATATGCAACAGCTTTTAAAGGGCTACGCTTACACTCATTAAATCCGGGGTTACAATACGTAACCAACGCTTTCATCCAAATACCATTATTCCGTGTGAGTGCAAACACACAACTTTATATTGATGTGTCGACAAACTGACTTTAAAATGTGATTGGGCTTAATAACGGACAGATTTAGATTTTGATAATATTATTTTTTCTTCTTAAAAAGAATTAACATTTATTTTATTATCTGGATGTTACTTTCATAACTCATTAGCTAATAATTTAGGAAGTACAGTTAACTGGTAATATATTTCTCATATCTCCCATTTTAATTTGTTTATATGGAAATTAATACATTCGTACAAATATATGCCTGTTTTATTGAAATAGAATTCAAATGTTTTATTGGGTGGCTGTGGCTGAGTGGTTTGTGCAGTCGTCCTCCAATGCAAGCGTTGGGGGTTTGATGCCACCAAACAGTCACATGCTGAAGTGTCCCTGGGCAAGACACTGAACCCCTCATTGCCTCCAATGTGTGTCCCATCGGTGTATATATGTGATCTCTGATTATTCTTTGTATAGATAGTGTTGT
>JARVLU010000324.1:27426283-27445186 GCA_031762415.1 Simpsonichthys santanae
AGGCCATCTTTGTGAAAAGAAACCGTCCATCATTAAACAGAGGTGGAGGCCTCCGGGTTCAACTGTCCCCCTCTTACTGTTATTGCTTGTATCACTCAGCCCTCTGTGAATAGCAAACAACCATCAGGGTGCTAACAATCCATCGTTAGGTTGATGGTCCTCCTTGATCATGTGAGCAGCTGGTTTTGGCTGTCATCAGCTAACTGGTTGATCCACTGTGAGAGGGTGCTATTTAAGATATAAGACTGTATATATACTGTATATAATATATATTGTATACTATATAAGACTGAGCTGAATACAGCATCTCAGACTGAGGAAGTCTTTCGGACGAAAGACGAAACATTTCTACTTTTTATTTTTAATTTTAATGTCCAGAGGACCAGACTTAGCTTTTTTAGATTTTTCTACCTGTATTATTGCGTATGCATCAGGGTGCTCACAAATATATATAAATTTGCGTGTATAAAACTTGTTTTACGATATTGACCTGATTTTTTGCTGTGGTAGTAATGAAGAGTGATCCCCAGCGCATACTCTGAAGACCAACAGATTGCATAAGACCATCTTTTTTTTTAATGTCATTTGGTACATGGAGTCAACTTAACATGACTTTTAGCAAAATATCTCATGAAGCACTGAATGCATTTTAATGAAACTTTCAGGAACGTGTTACTGGTTGTACCTCTGTTACTCTTTAGCCTTTGGTGCCAACCCAAATCAAGATGGATGCCACTACCAGCTGACTTCTTAAAACACAAATATGTGTCTAATTCAGCTCGTTTTACAAACATTCAACTCACATTTGGCATCAATGAGCCATATTTGTTGCATCAAGTTGTGAATGAAATATATATTTTTAATTTAACCAAAATAACTAAATCTCCTCTCTCATCAAATGAGGATTTTAATCTGACAATCTGGCATTAAATGTGGCAGGTGATATGCATTCCTGTAAGGAATGCCTGGCCTTTGTTGTCCTCCATCACAGAGTGAAAAGGAGAACTGGAAATGCCCTCCATCTGACTATTCATCTGTCTGTTTCTGGATTTATACAGTATTTCTTAAAAATTTACTTTCTTAAAAAACAAGCAAACAAAAAGTAAAAAGTAAAAACATATACAGTAATTTCCTAACCTTCAGGCACTCTTTGTAGTACCCGAAGATTAATCTATGAGGGCCAAGGCCACCACTGACTACCCCCTGGCTCCACCATTGCACCTGGTCGTGGTTAAAATTGCTCCCTTGTCTCACCAGGATCCGTCACTCTGCACCACCTTGAAAACTAAAAAAACTACCCCTGTTCTTCTCCACAGCGTAACTCCTCCCCACTTGAATATCTTGCACCAAAAACATGAGGGTTTACTTACAGTCCCTGTTCAATTCAGTCCAGGAAAAACACTCTTCTGAACTACAAACATTCACTATTCAAATCTCTCAGAGACGGGGGACATCAGTGTACTTGCTGCTTGTTGTCTTTGCTTTGAACCCCATGGAAAATAACTTTAAAATGCACCAGCGTAAAGTTCTCAGAAA
Source organism: Simpsonichthys santanae (assembly GCA_031762415.1). Lineage (NCBI taxonomy): Eukaryota > Metazoa > Chordata > Actinopteri > Cyprinodontiformes > Rivulidae > Simpsonichthys > Simpsonichthys santanae. The sequence goes on from JARVLU010000324.1 coordinate 27,427,820, forward strand.
TTATAGTTTTCTATGCAACCCTATTTGATTTGAGTCCATATACCTGTATTTAGTATCTGCAGTGATTTTGATAGAAAATAAACCTCTTTTAATTTGTTTCAGTCAGTTTATTAACATACAGTACATAGTACAGTAGTGCTCTTCAGTGCATTTATATGATTGTGCTTGTGCTACACACCATCTATTCATCTACAGTGTCTATATGAGTAAAAATCTATATCAACATCAGAGAAAACATTGATCCATATCTGTGCTAATCTTGGATCATCGTGGAGTAACGTCAGAAAGCTTGGAGGGTGCATTCAACGAGCCTTGGCTAAACACGGGCGTCTCAGGCACGAGTGGAAGGCAAAAATAATCGTCCCTTTGTAACAAAACTCATCTCCAAGTGAGCAGAAAAGCAGAGGGACTTTATTGCTCATGCATGCGTTTGTGCTCAGTCAAATAAAATAAAATAAACTCTTTTGGAAATTTAGATTCAACCTTGCTCGGCATTTTTCTTTCCCTTCGTAGCCCTTGGCTCCACGGACCCGTGTGGCCCAAGGTCAGCGCAGCCTGCCCTCGCTGTTTGACAGCCGGCCAAGAAAAGACACAGGGGACAGATTTCAGTCAGGCAAAATAGATCGCTCCACCTTAAGGACGAATGAAACTCAGCAATTATTCACGCCGCAGCGAGTGCGGCGATGCATAACCTTTCAGCTGGAGTTAAGGTTTCAGTTGACACATGGCAACGCGGGAAACGTCCCTCACAAGTTTGTGCTACAAGAACAGAGGCTAAAGCTTATCTTTCATTGCATTGACTACAGTTGCAGATAATCAAGGTTACAGGTTGAGATTTAGATCACATTCATGCTTGGTACTCGCTACAATGTGAAAACAAGTCTGTCAGGCGTTAGTCTGGATCCCGGCAGAGTTGCACTACTTGCTACGATGGCGTATAAAGAGAATGCAGCAGGACCTGTGCTTAGTACGATGCAGAGGACGCAGCCCTGCGACAAACCAGGTATGGATGATGTCGGTACATTCGTGTTGGGAGCTCATTGCGCCTTGTGCATACACGCTTCGAGGAAAGTCCTGCGCCGGTCACCGAGTGAGTATGGCGGCGGTGCTGACGGACGCAGCGGTTTGGCGCCTGCTTCACAACCAGTGAGTTTCCAGCAGCAGAGGAAGCGCCATCAAGGTCGGCAGGAGGCCACTGCGGCTCTGTAACAGGACACTCCACGCTGAGCAGGGCAGCAGGAGCTCTGCAAGGACAAAAAAGTTGGACAAATTCAGAGGAAGGATGTTTTTGTTTGACGGAGGCGGGTGGGAAAAGGCAGGAAGCGGCCGAACAATGGTTCGGACGGAGCGGCTCACTTTTCTCAACCACAGAAGTTTTGGTCGCCGCGGCCGAGTCACCCTGTTTGATGTTGCAGGTGAAGTTGGACTTCCCGGCGGGCAGGTTCTTGAACAGCAGGCGGCAGACGTTGCCCGGGAAGAGGCGGACCTTGGCGCGGTTCTTGAAGGGGGCGTGCTGTTCTTCGCCGGGGAAGGTGGTGTCGAGGAGCCGCTCGCCTTGCGTGAACTTGCAGAAGGTCTCCGGCGCCTCTGCCGGGAGCGAGTACTTGCAGTCCATCCTGAGGTTGTGCTCGGCCAACGAGCAGTAGGCCAACTGGACCACCTTCTGGGCCGACGTGAAACCTGGGTTCAGTCACAAGTAATAATAATAGCACAGAGGGGTTGCTCTGGAAACTCAAAAGCTTTGACTCTTTAGAACGAGCTTACCGAAGAGGAACACCGTAGTGAAGAGGGTCAGTCTCCCAAATTTCCTGAAACCAAGAAGTCAGAACATAAAACCAGCCTCAAGCATCAGTCCTGATGAAGCTGACTGTGCCGTAGATGGGACGCCGACATCATGAACACAAGTATCACATCCCTCCTGCTCCCATCCCACCCACAGAAAGAGTCCCGTAATCCTGGACAACTGATCCCAGTCCAGCCCCGCTGTTTACGCTGCAAAGACATGAGCTGCAAACTTCACTGGTGAGTTGCCAGCATTGACGCATTTCTGTGTCCCACCTCTGTAGGAGCCCAACACAGCTGCTTGTTTGAAACACTTCATCATTTAAGTCGAGTGAAACTGCTTTAACGCAGGTCTTTTCTTTTCTTTGTTCCAGCCCGGGTGGAGGAGTGAGGGAGTCCTCTCTGCTCTTCAATGAGACGATGGCGCTCTGATTCTGATGTGTGCATATGAATCATTCTCACCTTCTCTGGTGCATTTTGAGTCCTCCTCGGCGCTCTGCAGTGTGATGCCGGGGGTAGATACAGTAGAGGTCGGCTCATGGAAGAAACAGTGGCGAGAGGGAGGGAGGGAGGGGGACAGACGGAGGGAGGGGAGGGGGAGAGAGTGCTGCTCCAGTGGACTTTGGGGACATTTCAGTGCCGTGTGAGGTTTATTATTGATTTATTTTGCCTTTTGGCCTTGGTTCAGTTTCACTACAGCGCACGGGATTACAAGTCAAACAAAGCTCTCGCTCCTTCACCACAGTTTTTGCTCCTCCAAGCCAAGCGTTCCTTGAAGGAATGCATGTCGCCCGCCAGCGTTAATGCCAGAGTTCTGGGCTAAGACCATCTGATGATGAGAGGGATGAAAAAATATGGCATCAAACTTCAGCTCAGCGTTTGCAAATCTGACCCGAGCTAGAGCCAATTTTGTGTTGGCTAAGGTCTGTTTAGTGGTTCATGAGATATTTTACTAACAAAAAAGACAAATGAACTCATTTACATATAAGTAAAAACGTATTTTACTTTCAATGGCGGGCGATGAATACAGTATACAAAACTGACAGATTTGTAACATTTAAAGATGTTTTTGACACAACCAGGTGCAAATGGAACAAGTGTTGCCCCAATATTAATAGTTTGTAGTTTGTGAGATGAGTGTGTTTTTTCTGGACTGGGACTGAACGGTGAATGCAAGTAAACCTTCATGTTTCTGATGGAAGATGTTCAAGTGGGTAGGAGTTACACTCTGGAGAAGAACAGGGAGGTTTTTTTTTATTTTTAATGTTTTGCTTGTATGAGGCGGAGCAGAGTGAGGGGATCCTGGTGAACTGAGGGAACAATTTTATCCACCACCAAGTGAAATGGAGGAGCCAGGGGGTGGCCAATGGTGGCTTTGCCCGCCATAGATTAATCTTTGCTCACCCCACTCATTTGAAGAAAACATCATTTTGAGCAGAATAAAATACAAGAACCATCCATCTATTATATTTTACCAGCTTCTTCATTTTTGGGTCGTGGGGGTCACTGGTTCCGGTATCCAGCAGTCACTGTGCAAGAGGTGGGGTACACCCTGGACTGGTTGCAAGTCCATCACAGGGACACTAGCAAAGCCTTTTTAAATTATCCGAGTGGTCAGTTTATATACATACATGACAACAGCCATCTTGGATTTTGACATGGCAACTCAATTTTCCACAGGGACGTTTCTTACGCTAAGTCGTAGCCACACACCAAAACGGAAGTGGGTACCTCGTTTATTTTTCTAGTTATCCCGCTAGACGTATAGATGGATGGCATTTCCGATTCTCTGCCCAGCTTTGCTATGGCAGACAATAAAGTCATAAACAACATTTGCAAAAGCATATTTTTCTGAAAATGAAGAGAAACCATTTCTTTCCAAATCATACATTTCTAAAAGCCATCATCATTGTATCGTATCACACCAGAAAGACCATGTCTTTGTCTCTGTCGTTGAACTGACAGAGGTCTGCTGGTGTTGGACGTACCGGATTTCAGGTGCAGGAAGTCAAACAATGGTCTAGGTTCTGGTTTTGGTGACGGGACAGGCTGCATTCATGGCAAGCCCCCATTTACCAAGATGGTGCAGACAGTTGCTGCCCAATACAGGACACTCCATTATTTTCTTTGCAGTCTGCTTCCTTTAGTGATTTTTCACCGGGGCTTTGGAATGGTTGGGTGCTCCATGGCTGTTTGTTATTCTGTATTTTCTGTGTATGTTTATTGGTAGACTTGTGGATGTCAAATAAACTTTTCCTAGATTTTAATGTACCAGGGCTGCTATTGCAGAGGGTCATTTTCTTGTTTCCTCTATTTTCAGTTTTACTGATTGTCTCTTTTCATGTTGCAGCTGAAGTGATAGCAGAGAGAGCCTGTAAGTAAAGTCACGTGGTGGGAAGGAAAACTTCAAACTGATGAGACTCAAAATTAAAATTTGACTTTCTAAGTACAAAGAACACTGAACCACAAAGTCTTTGCCGACATAAACCCTTGAGGTGGGGCTATCTTCTCAACTGTTAAGGTCTCATGTTTTTACAACCTGAAGCTTGTCAGATCTTGGGTTTTTATTCCTGGTTCTTCCTGCTGAAAGTATCTGAGAGGTTCATTGACTGACAATCTTGTTTTTAAAAAATATTTGTTTTTCTTTACATTTGAATTTTTGTACTTTCAGGAAACATTACTAGGTTTGAAACATGATCCTGGGCTTGCAAGAGCTTCAGGTTTGACAGAGTTCAACACTGGTAGGCCCACCTATATGGGGTGCCGTTTGTAAAGTTACACAGTCAAAAATTAACATAAAAAAAATTTGGTTTATATCTTTAATAAGAAAAAAATACTGTAGTTGTTTTTTCCCCCAAAGCCATATTTTCACCATGTTATTCATACATTTATAAATGTCATAGTTTCAAAATAATATTTAATTTACAAGCTAAATATTTAGTTAATAAACTAAATATTTGGGTGTAAATTAAACGTTTAATTTCCAAGCTAAATATTTATTTTAAAAACTAAACAATTAATTTTCAAACTAAATCTTTATTGTCTAAGCTAAATATTTAGCTTGCAAGTTAAATATTTAATTAGCAAATTAAATATTTAGTCTATGAAGTAATTAGTTTTGAAATAAATTTTTTCATTTGGAAATTAAATATTTAGCATTGACAATAAATATTTAGTTTGGAAATGATATGTTTAGTTTTGAAAATAAATATTTAGCTTGGAAATTAAATATTTAATTTACACATAAATATTTAGTCTACTAACTAAATATTTAACTTGCAAGTTAAGTATTTAGTGTGTTAACTAAATATTTAGCTTGTAAATTAAATATTTGTTTGGAACTGTGACATTTATAAATGTATGGATAACTGAAAATATGACTTTAAAAAACTTTTTTTTTCTTATAAAGGCTAAATACAGTAAACCAAAATGTTGCTGTTAATTTTTGACTATGTAACTTTACGGCACCCCATGCACTTGCTGCAGTTCTTACTGCTAATATTTTAAACCAGGTTGTTAAACTCTGCTACAACATGGGGGCAAAATTAAAAACTTGGTCCAAGCCACGGGTCAACTTATGTCTGTACATTAAGTCAGATACCTGACAAATTTTCTTGGTTGAGGTTTATCTGATGTTCTCTGTTGCTCTTTCCACACAAAAAATTAAAGATTACAAAAAAAAAAAAAAATAATAAAAAATCCTACCTTTTTATGACTTCAATGTTGGCCATCTGTCATGACAAGTCTGTACAAATTAAGTATTTATCAATGTTTTAAGCAAAATGAGAAGTCATAAAAATATTTTTCATTTAGAAAATGTCTTGCGGCCCAAATAAGTTATTCACAAGGGCCAGGTTTGGCCAGTGGGCCTTCAGTTTGACACGTTTTTTTTAACAAAGTAAAGTTTGTCATATATCAACTTAATTTGGACAAAAATGAAAATGGAGTTAACTTCTCTTCAGTTCACATATTGTCATTAAACCTTGAATTCACTCATTTTTTTATAATGTTTCTGTAACAAACAGCTGACTGATGAGACTTTTCTTTCAGAGAGTGAAGATTAAAATAAAAATGGAAGGTTTTCATATGTGGTCAGACAGGGATCATTGATAATCAGGGCTTAATTTGTAAACAGATTGATGCCGGAATGCAAATAGCAGGTGGGTTGGCAGGGGGCTCTGGGGGTCCTCCCCCATAAATTTTTGAATAAAGTAGATGGGATATCCTTTATTTTGGTACATTTTAACAGATTGTTCAACATCTACATTTACCAACATTTGTAAACACTCCAATTCTGTCAAGCATCTTACCCCCCTCTTACTTGATGGTTCAGAGCCCGAAACTGTCCCTGCTTGTTGTTCAACTCCACATGTGAACCTCCAGGGTCTGCCTGCGTATGACTACCTGGTTAGCTCAGCACTCGCCCCCACCACTCTTTTAGGGGTGGATATTTTTTAAGGGTGGACGCAGAAATGCTACTTGAAGGGACAGCTTTTATGCTCGTAAGAGGCTGTTGTGTTTAAAATTAGTGTTTATAATTATTTTCAGTTTACATATCCAGTATAAGTTTTATTCATTCAAGGCAGTCATATTTGTTCCTAACTTTATTATTAGTAAGCCTGAGAGTTACCAGATCCAAGCAAACAGTTACCGGAACGCACCCTGTCAGAATAAGAGAGTTCCTGGATCCTGTTCTGGCAGGATCCAGCTCAATTTAAGCCCTGCTGATAATATTGAAGCGGCACCAAAATGTTTCGGGAGTTTCATTATAGCTCTTTTACAAATCCATTTCAGTATTTGGTTGTGAATATGAGCCCGTCTTATGTTCCTTCTTACCACCCATAAATCACTGCTCGAACCGCCCACAAGAAATTCACAAGAGGCTCAAAGTGTGATTATGTGGTGTCGACGTGGAGCGATGCGCAGAAAATGTGTGACGGACATCTCCTCGGACACGTCGAACATTTTGAATGCCACATTCAGGTGCATGGTCGCACAGACCGTCGGTCATCACTACACCATGCTCCTGAGCCGTGGCGCCGGGGTCTCCTTCGGCTGTTTCTGCCCTGCTACTTCCTCACCTGGCAGCTTAGGGATGCATCTCCCTCCCCATCCCCCAGGATGGCTCAGTTTGTTATAAGTCGCACCAAAATGGAAAGAATGTGTCTGGACTTGAAGAATTTTGTAAAAAAAAAAAAAAAAAAAAACTACAGGCTGTTTGAAAGATATACCTCAAAGAGGAAAACAGCAAACTGCTCACTTAAAGGCTCACTTTGTTTTTTTTATTTTTATTATTAATATTGAGAACAGCACAGTCTGATCAACTTATTGAAGCTTATTCACTCCTCGACTCAGATTTATGCTTGAAACATCCTTTAAAAAAATACTGTCATACAACAAAATAATAATAAAAACAAAGATTTATTGAAACCTGTTTGTGTTCAGAATATTTGTGGATGCTCAGCTACCACCACACCAGATTTTAGCTCATATCTGTAAAATCAACTTAGTTGTGCACCATCGTTCTCTGTTTGCCAAAGTCATTTAGCTGCGGCGGACATTTTAAAGCAGGTTGGTCTTGTCTGCACCTCTGGAGCTCAAACAACTGAGAATTGTAGAGAGAATTGTATTTGTGTTTTTATTGGAAATTAAATAAAATAAAATAAATAAATAAATAAATAGAGTTGATTATTTTGCTCTTAGGTTGTTCCTTGAAGCAGGAGAGGTTTGATGAAGACACTAGATGTCACCAAATCTGTGGCTGCCTGGACCAGGTTTGGGTGGTCCCCCTTTAGTCCTGCAGAGGGAACTCTTGACACCAACAGGAACTTTAAATCCCCTCCAAAATAATATTGACATGTTTTATCTGCATAAACGTAAAATTATTTAGACATTAAAATATATATTTAAAAAAAATAGTTCCCAGTTTGAGCTCATCCACATTTTTAGCACATTTTGGTCATAAGTGAATAAAATCAGGAACATTGCTGCAGAGAAGATTTTTTTTTTTAATAATTTATAATTATTTATGTATTTATATTATTATATAAATTACATTTATTATATTTATTTATATTGTTTATTATTTATTTATTTTTATTTGATCCAGAAGCCCAGTGAAGCAGATCTCTGCTGAGTTAATTTTTATATTTAATCTGATTTCAGATGGTTCCTCCATGAGTGTGCGTGTGTGTTTAAAGGCTCAGAGCCATCCAGTCATGAGTCCAGCTCTGCTGAGGCTGCACCTCTCCTCCGGATCGGCTCAGCAGAACCCAGAGGACGGACACCAGGTGAGACTTTTTTAAATTTACAGACCTGAAGAAATCAGAATGATGAAAACATCAGATCAGATCTGCATGAAGGCTGCGGGGCTGCTCCACCTGCAGAGGAGTGTGTGTGTGTGGGTGTGTGTGTTTGCTGCAGTGCAGTCAATCCGCATAGGCGGTGTCTCCTCTGCATCTGGGCTGCAGATGGAGCTGCAGGCCCGCTCTCTGTGACATAACAACACTGCAGGTTCTGCTCAGTCCATGCTCTGAAAAGGCTCATATTTGGACTCATGTGGGGGAGGGGGGGGGTCGTCCATGGGCTCTCCTCGTGTCATGATGTCCTCTGTTCAACTGTGGCAGGCGTGAAGCTGTGATCCACCTCAACATGGAGCATCACCTGCAGCTGCTGCTGGCCGCCTGCCTCCTCTGTAGCAGGATAATGACGACACTTCAAACCCACAGTACGTCTTCATTTTATTACAGATTCACTTGTTTTTATGGCATTTCCGCTTTGAAGCACGTTCATTTTAGACTGTACATGCATTCAGGTGGAATTTGCTGAAAGCCTTTTATTCAAACCATTCAGTAAAACAGAACAAAAAAACAAAACAAAAAAACTGCTGAATACTTTTGGTGCAGAAAATTATATTAAATGTCAATATGATCACTCAGTTGGATTATGCTCAATTGTTTACACTGACTCCTCAAATTAACTTTTTTAAATTCGTTGATTTATTTGAAGGGTTGTGATTTCAAGGTGGATTAAAACAACTTCAAATACAGTATATACATACTTTTACCTAAACCCTTTAATAAGTGGTCATAAAGGCTGATAAGGTTTATTTATTTATAGTGATCATGGTTGACTGCATCTAGTTTGTTTGTTTGTTTGTTTGTTTATTTGTTAATATCAGGGGTGAATTGTGACTGTAAGATCTACACGTTTAGTGAGGATGCACTAAACATGACACTAAACAACAACCAACAGGGATGACCCGTCTGAACGCAGAACCTGAAAAAATCCACCCATTTCGGCCCTAAGATTACCCAGCATGCATTGCAGCTCACCCAGTCTCTTGCATTCAAGTATGTCATTTGAAAAATTCACCTGAAACTATCTAAAACTAACCCACAAAATGTACCGTTTCTGTAAAATGTCATCATGAAATGAAACCATAATAACTGCAACTGAATGCATCACAAGTCTTGACATGGTCGAAACAATGAACCTGCAGGGCCTTCCTGAAGGCTCAGAGCCCTGTGTTTTGGTCCCACCCACTACATCAACATTTTGATTGGTTATTTTTCTTGTCAGTTCTTAAACTCATTCTGTAGAGACTGACTGAGCTCAGCCTTCTCCCCTGGCAGTGAAGTCCTGACCAATAATGAGAGAGCTCCTTCAAACATGTTTCTGCCTGGAGGCACAAATTAAAAATAATCTGATTGGATCATTTTAAATTAAAAGGTTTCTTGCTCCGCTGCAAAAGTAGCTTACAGAAATAAAGAAAAATTTGAATTAAAAAAACAAAATCTACCGGGTACATTACAAATAAATATAAAATATGTAATATGATTTCATAAACGTTTAATTCTTAGGCCTTCTCTGCAGGCGTAGAAGGCCGTGAGGGTTCCCTACCGATAAATACTCATCTGTTGGCGTGAGCGGAAAAGGAAACTGGTTCAGACAGTTAGAGACAACTCAGTGGACATTGTCTCTGAAGCCTGCCGTGAAGTGGAAATAGCTGGGACACCGTGTGCGGGCCAAGAAACAAGCCTTTAACAAGATCAAAAAATTAACAGCTGTCCACAGGGACAAACCTAATGTCTCTTATGATCAGACAAGACTAAAATTAAGTCATCAAGTTTGTTTGAAAGAGCTAAGGTGAGGCTTTCAAACCTGAGGAACACTGTACCAGCTGTCAAGCACGGCAGAGGTAGCATCATGCTGGGGTCATGGTGCCTTGCACAAAGTGGACAGAACGATGAAGAAAGAGGATGAAATTTCACCTTAAATCAACAACTAGATGTTTGAAACCTGGACTCATTTAGGTGGTCCAGCAGGACAGTGGTCCCAACACATCAGAGCTGGTTTCTAATTGGATAAACAGGCAGACATTGAGCTTCTGGACTGGACGTTCCAAACCCCAAACCTTAGCTCAATTAAAAAAAAAAAAAAAAAAAAATCTGGATCTGTGGCAAGAAACCAACCAGTTTATATGAACTCTACCAAGAAGCTGGTCAAATATCAGCCGAATCATGTCAGAAACCTTTTGATGGGTACGACTGTGCTCCAAGTTCAGCCCACTAAGAGACCCAAATATTAGCGGGAGGTATATGGGTGTATTTGAGCATGTATGTTCATGATTATTCCCAAACTTTATACATTTGTTCAGCATTTTGTTCTGTCTTTCCTAAGGAAGCATTTGGGTCTAAATGGCATTTAATGAATGAAAATGATCCCCATTTAATAAATAATCTACAATAGGGGAGTCAAACAGTTACATAAGGGGCAAAATTAAAAACTTGGTCATTAACTCAAGTCAGATACCCAATATCTTTTTGTTGTTGCAGCGTCATCAACAGGAGTTTAATTGGTCACGTTTTACGTTTTCTGCTGCTCTACCACATCAAAATCAAAGATTACAGGAAAATTCAACCTTTTTTCTGGCTTCAAAGCAGGCCGTCATGGGAAGTCTGCACTAAATGTAAACATGTTCAGTTTTTAAGCAAATCAATAATAATAATAATAATAATAATAATAATAATAATAATAATAATAACATTTAAAATATAATCTTGGGGTGGCAGATAAAATGTTACCAAGGGCCAGATTTTGCCTGCGGGCCTTGATTGACAAATGTGGCCCATAATTATCTGACGTTCATAAGAGTTATAATCACAGAGTTTCAGAAGATGATACTGGCTTCATTCCAGTCTGAGGTCTTCAGAACGTGTCCACAAACAGACTTTTGACATCATGTTGACTCTGTTTATCATGATGGACTTTGTGTCCACATGAACACAGGCATGTCACACACAAGCTGTCATTTAAAGGGATCTCTGACTACTTGCACATATTGGCTCCAATATGTTATTTCTCTATTCTACTAAATGTTGTTGTTTGTGACACATGAAAACTCCTAGTTATTTTTTAAAAAGCATATGTTTATTACATTTTTCACCTAAGGACATTGCCATTATTTTACCAGTGCAATGCGTTCTCGGGAAATGTTGTAGTGGAGACTAAACACAAGGAGTCAAAGGTAAAAAAGTTATAACGTTTGAAAATACAGTTATATTTTGGATCGTCTTTGTGCATCAATGCCATATTGTTTATCTTCAAAGCAAATGTCATATTAGCTCTGCATTGAATGCTATTATCTCTGAAGCTAATGCCATATAGATTAGTCCTGGATCTAATGCTGTTCGCTACGTAGCTAATGCTATTAGCCTGAAGCTAATCATATATTTCAGCTCTGGAGCTAATAGTTGCAGAGCTAATGTCCTAGCTCTGGAGCTAACATCATATATATTAGTCCTGGAGCTATTACTGGTATTTATTAGCTGTAGAGCTAAAGTGAAAGCTGAGTACTTCTTGTCAGTGCACTACGGTTCAAATTAAAGGCCTGAACATCAGATTATGTCCAAAATTAACATTCAAACTGAATAGAACTTGCACCGAAACAACCTATGTCATTTACCCAGAATGCAATGCAGCGTAAATAAAATGGCAATGTCCTTGTGTCATTAATTTTGACAAAATTATAAAAACTAAGTATTTACAGTCTCGTTTTTATAGCTGAAGTAATTCTTGATCAAATTAGGGCTATTGTTCCAAGTAGTCGGGCATCCCTTTAAAATCAAAACATGTTGGAGCTAACACATTTAAACAAATACAAAAATGGCTGTCGTTTTTACATTTACCATACCACTTTATTTGTAACGCACTTAAAAACAGCAACAAGACCAACCAAAGTGCTATACAGCAGAAACAAACAAGCAAAGCCCACAAAAAGATTAAATAAATAAATAAAAATAATAAATACATAGATCTGAATGGAAGAAGATAATAACTAAACGACTAACATTGTAGGATACAGAAAGCTTAAGAACAAACCACACAGTGTCAAAAGCCAGAGAATAAAAGTGAGTTTTTAAACAAGACTTAAAAACAGGGAGAGAGGGAGTGTGCCTGACATAGTGGTAACTCATTCCACAGTCTTGGACCTGCAACAGAGAAGACACTGTCACCTCTGAGTTCCTGGAACCAGTAAATTAATCTGGTTTGCTGACCTCAGAGAGTGATGTGGGACATATGGCTGCAGCAGATCAGCAAGATCGAAGAGGACAGAACTGTTCACAGATTTAAAAACACACAGAAGGATTTAGAACTGAATTCGAAAGTGAACTGGGAGCCAGTGCAGGGAGGTCCAAACTGGTGTAATGTGCTCTCTCTTTTGCCTGTTAAAAATTGGGCTGCAGCATTTTGGACCAGTTGTAAGCGTGCAATGGAGGTCTGACTGTTTATAGACAGAGGTGCGTTGCAGTAATCGAGCCTGGATGTTATAAGTGCGTGTAAGACAGTCTCACTGTCATTTTTGAACAGTATTGAGTTTAGACAGTCGATAGGACTTGGTGTGGTAGTAGCTGAGAGTCATACTGATTTATACTTTGAGTCTAAGAGATCACATCTTTTTTAAAAACTTTACTTTACATGTTATTTTCATGTTTGTTTTTTTGTGGTTGTTTCCTGTTTGCGTGTCTCTCAGTGAACCCCTTAACTAAGGCTCTGTACCCTCCTCGGGGGCCCCAGATGTTCACCTGCCTAACTTACCTGGAGCGGAATGTTCGGGTGGACTGCGAGTTCCCACCCACCTACCAGGCTCCAGGACCCTACTGCGAGTACCGCCAGGACAGCCGGCTGGTGGGCAGCACCTACCCCAACGCCGTCATCTACGTGTCCATTGACGACCGCAGGAGGAGCAACGTCAGCCTGGTCGACCACAACCTGTGCCGCCTCACCTGGGCCCCCATGGCCGACGAGAAGCCATACACCTACACCTGCAGGGTGTACCAGGGCACCAGCTGGAAGGAAAACAGCATGGCTGTCCACCACAGTGAGTCTCTGCTCCCTCCTTGCTTCTTCCAAGCCAGGGGTCTGCAACCTTTTCAATCAAAAGAGCCTTTCTTATTCTGACCCTTTGCTCACTAGAGCCACAAAACCCAAACCTAAACATGTTTCATATATATTTGCAGAACATTGGCAGGAAACCCGTTAAAACTAGCCTGTTCTGTTGTGAATATGAAATAATTAAATCAGTAAATTCAGATTCATGTTAGTTTAGCTTCAAAGGGCCACATGTGGCCCCAGAGTTGCAGCTTGCAGACCCCTGTTCTAAACATTTGCAGTCCTTAAACTCACACTCTCCTTCTCTCTTCTTCCAGGGATTCTTCCAATCTGCTCTGCAATCAGTGTCATGTTCAAATCTGCACCATGGCTTTTGTCTCTGGTGATGTCACTTCCTGTGGCTGTGGGTCTCCTGAGTCCTTAAACTCCCAGCTTCACAGAGTAAAAACCAGTTGGACCTTTTAGGATTTTCTACTCACTGTGGATTGCCGAACGTTGGACAATTCAATGTAAAAAACAAACAAACAAACAAACAGTTAATTCAAATGTAATTTCAGCTCCTATGGTTAAAAATGCCTGGAAAAAAATACTTATTTAAATAATTTTACCTATTCAACAGAGCTAATCGCCACCATAACAGCGTCGTTTCCTACCAGTTTTAGTTGAACAAACAAAAAGACACTGAAAAGAAATGCAACAGTAGTGGGAAATAAAACCCAGTCAGTTTTAAACTGCTGTAATCCTAATGCCTTGTCAATCCCCACGTGCTATTTGAATGCAAATATTTAATTAACCAGATAAAAGTTCATTTTGTGGCTCTATTTTATAGTTTAAAGAAAATCAGATATGCTGGTAATTACTGTACATTCTGAAGGTGAGCTCACCACAAATGACTCATTAAAGTAATTAAATATTACAATTCTCCTTGAGCTTCCTTATGGTTTTAAATGTTAGAATAAACGCAGTGGGTCACAAAGTTAATGAAAAGGATAAAAGCTGCAGGTTGTTGTAGAATCTCATTTGGCTCAACTATAAATGCAATATGCCACTAAGAAGTGGGTTCAGGTGTCTGTTTTGGTGTTTAAATAGTGAAACTGCTCAAACACTGCCTTTTCTGTTGCCGTTAGGCCTCGTTAATACCTTTAGCACCTTAAAGTGGTAGTTTGGATCTTTTGAAGTGGGGGTCTGTGGAAAATTAATATCTTACCTGTTGTAGATAGCTCTTTGGATGACCTCAGATTGGAGAAAAGTTTAAATTCTTCCTGGTTATAAAGTAAAATTCTTCCTAATCACAAAATATGTATGTACTAATATTTAATTTACACTGATGTAAAGGTTCACAAAACAGAATTTTCATAAACATTTATTAGAAAAAACAAAACTATAGTTGTTTATAAGACGGTGAAACTCCATTGTGATCATTCACTCAGAGTAACTATTAGATCATCAATCTGCTCAGAAGTAAACTCCATTCCTCCAAAGTGCAGTCGTTTAAAGAGCTATCTACAACAGGTAAGATATTTATTGTTTAAATCCTTTCAACAGAGCCTACTTCAAAAGATTTGAACTGCCCCTTTAAATACCATGTCAAAGTTACTGTACTGTGATGAGATCAGTGTGGTTCTAAAGAATCAGCTCAAACGTGTATTTTTAGCTGGTGATGAGAAAAATAATCCTGAAATTGTGAATTTCACGTTGACAACTACTCACTCAAACAATCTGGGTTTGTTCAGATGAGACACTACTTACAAATGTTAATATGCACAATTTGTGTATACACTTTTATTTAAATGCTATTTTTTCTATTTATTTATTTATTTATTTATATTGACTAAACCTTTAGGGTTTTATTAGACACGTTAAAGCCACTAACAGCTGCTGTAACTGTACACGTTTTCAAAATTTTCCGATCTGTTCAGAATTAATCACATGTATCAATTTTTTTTGCCAGTATTTATCCAGCCATTAAAGGTGCAATAAAACGTATAACTGAACAAATAGGAAAAAAAGGTTATGCACTATAAAACGTTTGTGTTCTCTCTGCACAATTAAAGCACTATTTTCAAAAAGGTATATCTACAATATGTTGCCGTGTCATTTCAATCACACTCACATTTTACTTACAAATGCCTTAGCATAAAAATGTTAATAAATAAATTATTAATAATGAAAAAAAAAAAAGTTGAACTTAACAGTTGTGACAGTCAGAGCCCAGAGTACAAAAAAATGGCAGAAGTTTGTGCAGGCTGAGCTAATGTATATCCAAACGAGGGCTCATAAAAAAAATAAAAACTGGCTCATAGTTGTTTGTGAGAAATAGTTAAAGCCTTGAACAACAACAATAAATAAATAAATTCCCGTTTCCACCTCAAGCCCTCGTGGGTGATGACAGTATGACCTGGAGGGTTGTGACTGGGAGGAGCGGCCTCTGATCTGAACCTGAGCGTTGTTCTGTTGTTGGACTTCTGTGCTTGTCCATCACAAACACCATGTTGGAACATAAGGGTGTCCATGAGTGCACTTCGCACCAGGACGCCCTAGGTTGTAGATCGATGGTTGACTTTGTAGTCGTGTCATCTGATTTGCGGCTGTTTGTTTTGGACACGCGGGTGAAGAGAGGAGTTGAGCTGTCAACTGATCACCACCTGGGAGTGAGTTGGACCAGATGGCGGGGGGAGATGCTGGACCCGGTAGACGCAAACATGTAGTGAGGCTTTGCTGGGAACGGCTGGCAGAAGAACCAGTTAGAGAGATCTTCAACGCAAACCTTCAGGAGAGCTTTAACTGCAACTCAGCTGAGGCGGGGACATTGAGTCTGAGTGGGCCATGTTCCTGTTGAAGTGGCTGCCTTAAGCTGTGACCACAAGGTTGTTTGTGCTTCTCACGGTGGCCATCCTCAAACTTGATGGATGACACTCCGGGTTAGGGAGGCTGTCAAGCTGAAGGAGGAGTCCAGTCGGGCCTTGCTGGCTGGTGGGACTCTGGAGGCAGCTGAGGAGTACTGGAGGGCCAAGCAGTCTGCAGTTCTGGCTGTTGCTGAGGGAAAAGCTCAGATGTGGGAGGAGGGTCCTCCCAGAAGAGCTGGAAGAGGTGGCTGTGGAAAGAGATGTCTGGGCCTCCCTGCTCAAGCTGCATGCCCTCGCGACCCAACTTCAGAACAAGCAGAAGATGATGGAAATTAAAAAACAAACTCCTGATTGGTTAAGCCTGCATGTAGCCTAGCCATCAACCTAGCGGTTACCCTAGCCTTTAGCCTAGCCTGTAGTACATTAGCTTAGTGTTAGAAAAAAAAAAATCTTTCACTATTATTGTTTACTCAAATAAAGAACCACAAACTCACGACAGGTGAAAATATTTTAACTGGCTTTTACTTGCAAGGGCCGCATTCAGGACCTGTACTGCAATTTCAGAGTTCACAGAATGCACCTCGAACCTGAACTTTTGTTGACTTTCATAACATCATAACAGTTCAGTGGGCGTTCCTCAGGGTTCAGTGGGTGTTTCTCTCACTTCCTGAAGCCAGCAGCACAGATCTCACAAAAGCACACTGCACAGATGTGGTGTGTGGGGCATCAGGGAGACACCACGAGTCGACCTCCAGGTCGAGACAGGAGGACGTTTTGAGAGACAGCGGACCGACAAGTTCTCATGACAGGAGGGAAAGATGTTCTCAGACACAATATAAAACATAACACCGTGATCAGATATTCTCTGACACCTAGCCATTAGCCTGACGTGTAATCTAGATGTTAGCCTAGCCATTAACCTAGCCTGGACAGAGAGTTTTGTGGAGCTGTTTCATACTTCATATGACTGATGTCACTTGTTCTTAACCGAGAAGCACTT
Organism: Simpsonichthys santanae; assembly: GCA_031762415.1. Taxonomy (NCBI): domain Eukaryota; kingdom Metazoa; phylum Chordata; class Actinopteri; order Cyprinodontiformes; family Rivulidae; genus Simpsonichthys; species Simpsonichthys santanae. The sequence goes on from JARVLU010000324.1 coordinate 27,444,842, forward strand.
TAAAAACTTAATTCTTAACGTTTTCCTTCCAAGTCTTCCTGCTGTCAGCATGAATACTAAATATTCCCCCATTTTAACTCTTTGACACACTTGTGTCCATTCCAGTGGACTTAAATCACAACTTTATTTTATAAAACTTAACACGGTAATGATATTGTTTTTCATCGCTTTGAATACAGGTAGTCCCTGGTTTATGACCGAGATCCGTTCTAACGGCTCGGCCGTAAACCGATTTAGCCTTAAACCGGATCCGCGGCCGTATACGCGAATTTTCTGCCGTAAAACGAAACCGAAACTAAACGGCGATCGGTAACGTCTTTTTAAACACGTTTTTTCAATGTAAAA
>JARVLU010000324.1:27450670-27462314 GCA_031762415.1 Simpsonichthys santanae
CAACAGTTGCTTTGTTTTTAACATGTAACATTGTTTATTGTGCTGTCCTTGTTCAAATAAACTTGAATGAATGAATGAAACAGGTGGGCTCACCCAATGGAACCACTCTGAAGATGTTCTGAGTCGATCCAAGTAGTCGAGCCAATGGAAAACTGTCAACTTTGATGATTAAAGTTAACCCACTGCTCACTTCAACTTTAACCAGAAATGTTCTAGTCACCATGGATTCACCTTTAGAACGCAGCAGAGTGCTGCGTGAGTAAGAGAAGCAGCCAACCCAGGCTTCCACAGACGATGTGAGGACGTGAAGTCCTCAGTGTGATTCAAAGGAAGCGCTCGCAAGGTCAGCATGAGACTTCACAGCAGCAGCACAATATGGGGCCTGCAGCCAACACACTCATACCACCAGGTGTGTGGAAGCAGGAGCAACAGGATCTGATCTGTTTCAGCCTTCCTGTAACTACATCTGACTTTTTACATGTTCAGCCTGGTTCGATGTCACGACTCAGGAATGATTCAACAAATCAGGGTCACTAAGACGAACATGAAGCTGTGACGGGAGGTTTCATCTCCACTTGGAGCGCAGCTAGGTGTTTAATTTTCACGAGCTGGCTAATGCTATATTTACTGTCTCGCTGTCAAATTAAAGACCTGAACTTCCGTCACACCTCCCACCAAGCCAGGCTAGTCAAACGAAGTGACTCACAGCAGGAACGAATGAAAATGTTCCCCAGTGGTGATCAACAATCACAGAGAACCCAAAAGCTTTTACCTGCCTGTTCTGTGATGATCATCTGGAAACAACTTGTAGACTTTTATTTACTTGTTAAAATGCGAATCATCAATAGTTCATTTATTTCACTTGTCATGCTTCCCACGAGCGCACGCTGAGGTGTGAGCAGTGAGATAAAGGTGACTCAATGGTTTGCTCTTATCACGGACGACTTGTACACACGGACATTTAGTGATGCTTAAGAGTCGATCAGCAGACTGATGGAGCTCACTGACCTTCTGTGTTGGGGTTTGCTTCTCTGAAGTTTTAGTTGTCGTCATTTTTCTTTGTGTTCAGTTTGGTTCCATGGCCTATCTGTACCCCCGGCCAATTCCAGTAATGTCCTCTGTCAGTTCCTACTCCTCAGTCCAGCCATGCCCTCTCACACCTGTTCTCTGTTCCCATCCATTCATTACATTGGGTCACCAGTGCCTATATCCATCAATCACTGTGCGAAAGGTGGGGGACACCCTGGACAGGTTGCAAGTCCATCATAGAGACACTAACATTAGAGACAAACACCCATTCACACTCTCACTCACACCTAGAGACAATTTAGAGTCACCAATCAGTCTGTTTTTGGTCTGTGGGAGGAAACTAGAGTACCTGGAGAAAACCCATGCATGCTCGGAGAGAACATGCAAACTCCACCCAGAAAGGTCCCCAGACTGGGATTTGAACCACCTGCTCGCTGAGAGGCAGCAGCTCCACCAGTTGCGTCATCGTGCTGCCCTGTTCTCTATTTCATCAATCTTCCCTTGTCCCTCAGCTTCACCTCACTCAATGGCACTGTGTGTAATTCATGCCACGTGTGTCCTCTTGAGTGTTTTGTAAGTTGCTGCTGCCATTTTAAACTGGTTTTTGTTAATAAATCTGAAGTGGTGGCGTCTGTCACTGTTGGGGATCCAGACTGAAAGCTGCCCTGAGTCACGATGATCTGCAGAGTTTAAATGACTAGCCGCACAACGGTTCAGTGGTCTGCACTGTTGCCTCACAGCAACAAGGTCACGGGTTCAATCCCCGGTTGGACCTGGGCTCCTTCTGTGTGGAGTTTGCATGTTCTTCTCTCGCTTGCATGGGTTTTCTCCGATTTCCAGCATTATAGTTTTAACAGTAACCCATGTAACTTACTGTTTCTGCAAAAATTCACCATTTAATGAATACAACTGCCTTACTGATAATTATTGATATAAATGGGATATTTAACCTCCATTTATTTATTTCATAATATACAGGTAATAAACCATGGTCTTTACATGCTACAAAAAACTTCCTCACCACGTAGTGGTGTGGCGTGAATATTACAGCTGTTTTGTAAAATGCGCACCGTAAACCTGGCTATACACATAGCACATGAAGAGACAATGGCTTCTCTCCCTCGGAGTTTTTTAATTACATGTGTAAAACTGCTCTCTCGTTGATAAAATAACGTTTTACGCTGTGCAACTATTTGTTAATAGCAAGACAACACATTTATCAGCACATCACAAACACCTTGAGTAGTGAACAAACCAGACAACTCAATGAAATGTGACTAAAACGTCTTATGTTTGTGAGACTGGCATGACGTTCAGTCAGCCTGCCAGTGGAGAAGACGTACTTTAACTAACGTCACAACACTTTTTTGTCTTGTTTGTAACAAAGTGAGCTAAAGTATAGAAGGTTTTAAAGACAAAATGACACCAAAAAGAATCAAAACTGAAATCTTGACTTAATAAAGACAAAACACAAGGTGATTTATATTCTGAAAAAAAAAAAAAAAAAAAAAAACCTGAATATTGATGAAATATCTGCATTTTATTATCAAGAACAAAATAATTCAATGTTTACGTCACGGTAAAAATGCTACAACTGAGCCATGTTTTGGTGTTTTTATTTAAATACAACAGACCCAGGCAAAGATTGTACAAGACGTCTGTTACAAGAAATGGTCCCGCATGAAAACCATGAATGTGTAAAATATTTCACAAATTGAGGCAAAATCTGAGGGAAAAAAACCCATCAACACGTTTAGAGGTAAGATAACTTGAGGTACGAGTTTCAGTTTTTATATACTGTAATTGCATGTAAACAGGCACGTTTTACACAGTAACTATACATGTATATCAGTACAAAGACCAGGAACTCAAAGCTCAAATACACAGAAAAAACACACCAGCTGAAGAAAACAGAAAGAGGCACTGAGTTTGGAGTTTACTCAACTTCCCATCGAGTTCCAAAAGTTCTTTAAATTTCACTTTTTTGGAATCATAAAGCAAGACATTTTTAATAATCATATAACATTTGCTATTAATTAGAAAAAGTTTATGAGCATTACTTGAAAAACAAAGAAAAACTTTTATTTACTGCATGAAAACTTCATTAACACAGAGAGATGGTCACAATCAGCTGAACATTAGGTCCTTTTTAAAACTTTACCAGAAATGTTCACTGTTAAAAAAAAAAAAAAAAAAAAAAAAGCAAAACAGAAAAATACCAGCCACTTCAAAACAATCCATTCTCCGTACAATTATTTTACAGATTTGCAAAGTACAATAAAATAATCCACCGTTTACAGGGAAAACAAAAACAATCCTTTCATTATGCAGAGAAACGATCAAATTAGTTCAATCAGGGATTCTTTTAGGAACCGTTTGACATTATTTGACAAAGTTATTTACAAAAACAACAGAAAAAAAAAAAAGAAATCATCAGTTTATGTGAAACCACAGAACAGATATGAAGGAAACTTTCAGTAAGTAATCGTTGACCTTAGCCAACACACACATGTATAAAATAGTTTGATTATAAACTAAATGTGCGTAACGTTCAAAAAGTTCGGCTACAACGGCTAAAACTCCCTCATTTCTCACTAAAAGATGGTCTAAGTTGAATATTGGGCTGTGAAAGGTGGCGGGCGATGAGCAATCCTTCATGGAATATCAGATCCATTTTTATGTCCATGTTTTAAAAACATTATAAAAACGACAAATATTACGGTCAAAATAATTCATTTTAAAAATGGAGTTCCTGTCAACACGTCCAATTGTTTTCACTCTCAGGTGTAATCCTGCGCCAAAATGAAAATGATTACACATTAGTAGCTGCACGACATGTTCAAGTTCATGTGGTACTTTATTTTTTATTTATTTAGGGTTTAAAATGTAGTTTTAAAACTGAAACTGTGGTATTTTAAATAAATTATTTAAAAATATTTTAGAGCACGGTTACCAGACTGTGTGAATCTCGAACTGGCCCGTGCCTCTGGGCTACATTCTTATTTCTAAGATTATTATTTAATTATATTTTCAACACGATCAACATTTTCTGATGCTATTCAATATAATGGACACCCAAACCCAACGAACATCTGGATCGTCCCACAAATATCCACCGACTGCTGAAACAGTTGTTTTCTTGTTGAGATGTCACATTTTATTTTGGTCATAATTAACCCTCAGAAGGTCTTTTGACTTCATAACAGCGTTCCTTAGGGCAAAAACTGACCACTTTAGTTAACGGCACATAACAGAAGTAATGAGACAGAGGTAAAAATAAATAACTGAAAGGAATGCATTATTTTACAATAAAATATTCATGGGATCAGAAAATGCATTTATAATGCGATTTCCCTATGATTGATTTTCCCCTAAGGAACACTAGAGGGCAGTAAAGTTACTGTGAGGTTCAACAAATCTGACAAAATTTAAAAAAAAAAATAAATTAAAATACAGTATTTTAAAACTTCATAACAATCGTTTTTACTGACAGTGACAAAAATAAATGTTGTAAATAAAAACACTGATAAAAATAAATGCTTAGTTGATTTTTTTTCCCATGAGACCTTCCAAGTGTGCAGGTTTCCATTGTTTAAAAGCTTTTTGTGACTTCCATAACAGGATGTAATTACATTTTTCTTCTCTTTGCTTTTAGTCATGATTTATTTTTGTCCTGAGCAGAGCTGTACATGTGAGTTTTTTTTTTTTTTACCAGAATAAAAGGTGAATATTGGAGAGATGTTGTCATGTTGGACATATAACTAGACGGTTTTTAACCCGACACCCAGCTGTGCGTGGTTGTCTTTACCCTCTTGGAAAACCCGTGAGGTCCAGCTGCAGGGTCAAAGTTGAAGTCCAGCCCCCCTCCATCCATGAGGGTGTCATGGAGGACAGAGTCCATGTCACAGTCAAACCTCTCGATGGACACGTTGTCCAGGTCACTGGGCAGCCGCTCCTGATGGTGATGATGATGATGATGGGTGTAAACTGAGTTCAGGTCCCTGTAGTTGAAGCCTGCTGGGAAACCGTTAGCGTGCGCTGGAGGTCCGAGTCCGGTGACTCGTTGAGAGGCCCCTGAAAGACTAGTTAGACTAGTCAGAGGTATCATGTCACAGATGTTGAGATCTCGTGAGGCAGCAGGGACCTGGCGGTGTAAAGATGGTGGACTTCCACGAAGACCTGGATGACTCTGAGGGGGGCCGGTCAGTTTATGCCCCCCCATGTGACTTGGACCACAGTAGGTGGACATTAGGCAGTTTGTCCTCCCAACGTCAGACCCACGAGTGTCGTTAGAGGACATGAGGTTCCTGCTGGTGTCTGCGTCTGTGGTCAGCAGTTCTTGAAAGAGGCCTGCAGGAGAGACGTACTGGGTCTCGTAACCTCCAAACCCGGGCTTGGTCTCTGGGAGGGCCAACCTCACCTGGCCGTAAGTGCACTTTGAGTAGTCCTGGCTCAAACCCGTGGAGCCGTAGGAGCTAGTCTGGAGGATGGCAGCGTTGGAGGACTGCGAGGGGTCTGAGCCCAGCTGGGGGGCTTTAGGAGAGAGCAGGTGCAGGTTGTCCAGCAAACTCTCCATCACGTGTTCTGACCCACATCGGCCCATGGATCCAGTCACCTCCGAGAGGCTGGGCAGGGCGGAGGTCTTCTTGGGCCCCGAGGTTCCGGGATACATCATGAGCCCATCAGACTCCACAAGATCCTCTTGTTCTGAAGGGAAAGGAGACCGGCGTCCACTCAGAGTGCTGGCGTCAGAACTGGTCCGGGTTCTGAAGGAACTCCACGCTTCAAAGTCCTCGTTGCTGTGGGAGTTTGGACTCCCCAGCCAGTACTGGGAACTGGGACTCCCTGCTCCCCCCTCAGCTTCTTCTTGTAAAGACATCTACAAATAAAAAAAACATAAGAACTCCAACAAAACCAACACATTTTAAAATAAATTCAGGTTCAAGAGAAATAAAACTAAAAAAATTACATTTTTGTTTACATCAAAAATGTCTGAATACTGAGAGCTGAAGAAGCCGAAACCGAGTTCAGATAAAAGCTTAAAGCTAACAACAAAAAAGCCAAATGTAGCAAAACTGTAGATGAAAGCTAAAATACCCAAAAGATGGTTAGAAGCTAAATGCAACAAAAGGTTAGCTAAAAGAAATTGAATGCTAAAATGTAAATGCTAGAAGTAGGCAAATAGGCAAGCCAACAGTAGCAAAAGGTTAGCTAAAAGCTAAATATAAAAGTTATCTAAGAGCCAAATGTAACAAAATGCTAGCTAAAAGTTAAAAATGAACTAAACACTTGCAAAATGCTAAAAGTAGCAAAAGACTAGCTAAAAGTAGCAAAAATGTAAGTAGAAGCTAAAAGTAGCGAAAGGTGTGCTAAAGGCTAAAGAAGCAAACAGTAGCCAAAAGTAGCAATAGTCTAGCTAAAGGCTTAGAAATAGCAAAAGTATATTTAAAACCCAAATGTAACAAAATGCTAATAACTAAAAGTTAAAATTACTATAATACTAGAAAAAAGCTAGTAAAGGTTGTCTAAAAGCTGAATGTGGCAAAAGGCCAGCTAAAAGTTGCAATAATATAACTACAAGCTAAGAGTACTAAAAGGTTGAATAATAGCTAAAGTAGCTAAAAGTAGCAACAAATCTAACTTAAAGCTAAAGCAGCAAATGAAAAGTAGCTAAAGGGCAGCTAAAAGCTTCAAAATTGCAAAAGTATATTAAAACTTAAATGTAAGAAAATCCAAGCTAAAGGTTAACAAAATACTAGCAAACACTACAATTAGCTAAATGTTAGCTAAAAGATAAAGTGGGAAAATGGCAGCTAAAGGCTAAAGTAGCAAAAGGGTCACTAAAAGTATCAAAAGGCCTACTAGAAACAAAATGTAGCAGAACAGTTGCTGAATGCTAAAAGTAGCATTTGCTGAAGCAGATTCTAAAGGAATTAAGACATTTCAGTGTTTTTCTATGAAGAAAATGATAAATTAAACATTTTGAAAAATATAAGAACTAAAACTCTCATAGCACCTATCTTTTGAATGAGCTCAGTATTTTTAAGATTTGAATGGCTACACAGAAGTATTTAGAGTACTAGTACTAGAGTACACTGACTCATTGAGGAGGCATCCTGTTGGATAACCTCCTCGTACCTTCTTCTTCGTGGCCCGTCCTCGGCTCTTCACAAACTTGTTGTTGTTGTCCATGGAGGCAGCTCGGCGGCGGGGCGACTTTCCGCTCTTTCCTCCGTCCGGGTTCAGCATCCACCAGGAGCTCTTCCCCGTCCCCTCGTTCTGGATGCGCACGAAGCGGCTGTGCAGGGACAGGTTGTGTCTGATGGAGTTCTGGGTGGAGGAAGACGAGAAGCGTTCACAGGTTTTTATCTGACAGGAACACAAAGGCTGGAGTTCTGCAGAAGAACGCTGCTCAGCAGAGATTCATCAAAGTTCATCAGCTGCTGCTCACGTCCGTATCACAGACGGATCACAACAGTGTGAACGTTCATGAAGCAGTCACACTCTTGAGATCCGTTTTTATTACGTACGTTTTTCAGAATCTTTCTCCTTCCACAATTTTTGTTCTATTTCAACAAACCATGTATCAAAATGTTCAGCTCGCTCAGGAAAAGGGTGATATGACTTTTGGTATTGGTGCAACTTTAGCTTTTTGAAATATTTAGCCTTTTCTGCCACTTTTTCCTCATAGAAAATGAATTGAGCTCATTTTCCATCCTTCACATCTTTAGATGTGTTTACAACCTTTTACTGCTCCTTCACATTGTTCTGCTTCAGCTGCTTTCAGCTTCCTTCTGCAAATTTAAACACATTTTCAGCTACTTTCAGCTGTTTTGTGCTCCTTTCAACTTATTTCTGCTAGTTTGAGTTTTTTCTGCTATTTCAGCTACTATTTAGCTGTTTTATGCAAATTTCATCATTTTCAACTAAATCCACATTTTTTTGCACTCATTTCACCTTTTTTTCAGCCTAATTTAGCAAAAATATGCTCTCTCCAATTCCTTCTGGTAATTTAAGCTTCTTAGCTACTATTCAGTTATTTGGTGTAAAATTTTTCATTTATTTATTTCAGATTATTTCTAAATTTTTATGCTCTTTTCTACTTTAAACCTAATTGGGCACAATTGTGCTCTCCACTTTCTTCTGGTATTTTGAGCTTCATCCTGCCTTTTCAGCCTTTTTTCTTTTCTAAAATTTTTAGCTTTTTTAGTTTATTTACTAGTTTTTGTGCTAATTTATGCTTATTTAAAATCAAATTCAGCAAATTTGTGTTCCTTCTGCTTTCTTCTGCTAACTTAGGCTTGCTCTTCCATTTCAGCTACATTTCAGAATGTTTTTTAGCTAATTTCAGCTGTTTTTCAGCAAATTCTTCAGCAATAATTCATACTGCATTTTAGCAGGAAATGCACTTTCTCTAGTTTTGTTTGTTTTTGTGTATGGTGGTGGTGGTGGTGGGGGGGTTCCAGTCCTGGTCCTTGTGGGACACCATCCTGCATGTTATGGATGTCCCTCTACTCCAACACACCTGATGTGAATCAATGGATGGTTCACAGGCTCCTGCAGAACTTGAAGAGGTGATTCAACCGTCGAGTCAAGTAGAACATGCAGGGTAGTGGTTCTCGAGGACCCTCATTGGACATGGAGATAGTGATGTTGCATCCACTAATCACATTTTCTGTGATTTCCATAGCTTTATTCGTTTAGCACCATCCAAACTAAACAGAAATAGATGTGAATATTGATGATAGATGTTGGACATGCGCCACACGTTTTGTTTGTGACAACTAAAGCTTAAAGCTAGATGACTTGGGTTCTGAGCAGCCTAGTCCTTTTTTTTTTTTTTTTTTTTTGTCTGTGGTTCTGTCCAAATAAAGCCTCCTTCCAGTCCACTTTCTTTAATGTCAGGTTACGGTTCTACAAAACCACACAGGGGCACCTCCTGCTCCAACCCTGTCAGAAACACCAATGCAGCCGGACAGAAAGACGACCACTCTGCACTGCCCGACAACAAAAAGTTGTTGTGTCTTGGTTTCCAGCAGCAGCTCCAACCATGAGGAATGTAAGAACGATATGCAATAGAGCAGAAAACCCATGGATGGGCTCCTCGATCAGGTCCTCGGAGACCTTTCGGCTCCTCTCAGCTCCACGGGCTCAGTAACTCGTGGAGCACACAGTGAGAACCGGAGGGTTCCTTGTCTGTACAAGGGAACAACAACGCGTGGAATTCCCTTCCAACCTCTTTACTGATGTCATTTTAATTCTGTTTTATGATCAGTGTGTGGTTTATGCTTTTTAAATGTTCAGTTTTGTACCTAGGATTAAGCTAAGCTATAAACAATAAGCAGCAAACTGGTTGACCCACTATGAGAAGGTGCTATTTAAAAGACTGGGTTGGCTGCAGTGTTTCAGACTGAAGAAGTCTTCTGGATAAAAGATGAAACATTTCAACCTCGTTAGTTTAAGCTATAAACGTTTTAGTGTACAGTATTTATAGATACTTGACACTTGTCCCTTTACAAAATGAACAACAACAACAAAAAGTTGTCTAGCCGTGGTACAAATGTGTCAAGTTTTGTTGAATGATCTCGAGTGGATCAGAAGTTACGAGCGGGACAGGGGAAAGTTGACGGACTAACCCACGCCTTTTGACGGGCGAATAAAAACGGTTCTGACGTGAAACCTTTACCAGCAGGGACTTCCCTCCACAAACTCTCATGTGAGCAACAAAAACACTCGCTGCAGTTAGTGAGGCCAGATGTCCTCAACCGCACGATTCAGCGGGGACGCTAGAAAACAACAGCTCACGTCTCAAGCAAAAGACCGACTGTCTGCAAGTGCTGGTCCAAAGTCAACATGTTTGACTTCATTCATTTAGCAGAAATAATATCTTGTAAATCTGATGCAGTCGCTGATTAAACATGTGGAAAAAAGGTTGAAATTTTGAACCATGTCCAGAAAAACTGTAGACAATAAGGCTTTAAAGGAGTGCATATCGCCCGTCACCTTTTGTGCCAGCATTTTCAACTAAAGTCATTAATGATGAGAATAAATGGTTCAAACTGTCTTAGTCAAACCTGGTTATGTGTGAAGTGTTGTTGCTTTAGTATGAGTTGAGGACAACTCTCAGCCACTACCACACAAAATTTTAGCTCAGTATCTGTAAAACTGATTTATTGCCATTCCTGTGTTTGCTAAGTTCAATTAGCTGTGGCAGCCATCATGAAAGACGTCGACTCCAAATGCTAACCAGTTGTAGCTGTGCACCCAGTAATGCCTTCCTGAAGATTTCATTAAAATACGTCTAGTGTTTCATGAGATATTTTGCTAACAGACACACGTTACTGACTGACACTTCATGCCATATAATTGAGCAATGACAGCTTGCTTTGTGCAATGCTCAGAGTATGCGTTGTGTAATACTCTCAGCTACTAACACACCAAATATTAGCTCAATATCTATAAAACTGTCTGACTTATAGTTAATTTTGTGCTTTCTATAATCAGTTGGCTGTGGCGGCCATCTTTAATTCGGTTAACTCCAAATGTTATTCAATTGTAGGTGTCCATCCAGTGATTTATTTCTGAGAGTTTCATTAAACTCCGTCCAGTGGTTAATAAAATATTGTGCTAACAGACAAACAGAGTGGACTCCCAACAGCTTTTCATAAAGTTTTAAAAGCAAAAGTTGCACAACCACTTGGCTCTTGGGAGTATAAGCTGGGGATGGGACTCAGCTACTATCACTCCAAATTTTAGCTCACCATCCTTAAACTTGACAGAGATGTAGCTATTCTTGTGTTTGTTGATGTCGAGGAGCTGTGGCGGCCATCTTTAACGGGACTGATGTCAAAAGGCTCACCGCTGTAGATGGACACGCACAATAATTACTCTGAGATTCTCATTAAAAACCATCCAGCGGTTAGAGACATTTCTCTAAGATGACAGACGCACAAACATCTTGGTCCTTCCTCGCCTTCGGCTGCAGATGAAGACGTGCTCATGAGAAAAACTCAAACCACACGTTCAACCTCAGACTCTCTATGCAAGGAGGATCCAGAGGGCTGCGTGAGAACAAAGAGCAGTTCTGCAGAGCGCCGATGGAGCAGAGGTCAGAGAGTTCGCGCATAGTGTTTTTTGTTTTTTTTCTCCCTCCTGCAGACGTGGGGTCGGCGAGGTCATCTGAACATGAGCTCCTCGGCCTGCGCTCGCAAAGACGTGCCAACAGGTTGGATGGAAGCGGGACGGAGGAGACGCTCTGCGGGGTTGGACCCGTTTCTGTGACGACCCCGATGACCCCCCGCTCCACAGAGCTGCTTCCCTTTCTCCTCCACAGAAAAAAAAAAAAAAAAGTCTTCCTGTGTCAGAGGACATCCTGCACACGCAGCCTGAAGATACTCGGTAAACGGACGTTCTGACGTCTTTTCGTCGTGCTCGTGACCTTTTCTCTTTTTGTTCGTGTCGTCAATCTGCAACTGAAGACAGGACGTGAGTCATTAGAGGAGAACCTGAGCTCTCCGCCTACACCAACTCTTGTTCCATTAACCAAAGGGCGCTGCAAGATTTAAACCTTCAAACCCTCGAAATCAGGAGCCAGAAATTTAATTATGTGGGGGAG
>JARVLU010000324.1:27488330-27502481 GCA_031762415.1 Simpsonichthys santanae
AGAAGCTGAACCAGAACAAAATGTGAAAGGAGCAGTAAAAGGTTGTAAACACGTCTAAAGATTTGAAGGAGGTAAAATGAGCTCAATTCATTTGATATGAGAAAAAAAAAGTGGCAGAAAAGACTAAATATTTCAAAAAGCTAACGTTGTACACCAATAGGGGTTCGCTCACGCTGCAGGCCTCAACTTTCAGTCCTGATTATTTTTTGTGCAGTCGTGGTTCACATTAGCAACTCGCAGAAGTCGATGTGGCGTCACACGCAGCGCTCGCCTGAAGTCTGTGCAGTCAGAACCGATTAAACCATTATCCGACAGGCTCATTTGGCCCAGTGTTCACATTTACTCTGTCCTCTTGACGGCTCCTCCGGGGCAGAATTGCACATTTGTAAGGAAAGTGACATACTGAAAGTTGAAACAAACTCAAGTATCGATCCCACCACGCTGGCATCGATACGGTACGACACTAATGTCAGTATCAAATGTTGCTGTAGAGTCTCAGTCACCCAGGCAAGAGAAATTGAAAAAGATGAAGCTAATTTATTTCTGTGCTGTAGCTGAAGATGTGTAGTTTTAAGATTTGAGCTGCACAACGTTGGTAATGACATCATCAATACTTGGATCGACCCGCTTACACCCACCTCACTGACTTAAAAGGCAGATGAAATGCGACATGACCATTCAGACTGCAGTCACGTTTTGATGAAAATCTGTCCCCTGCTTCATGAGATATTTTGCTAACACGACAGATGACACACACGAGCTCTGTGCTGTACTTACTGTTAACTCATAACTGCTCAACTTTCAGCAGCGGCACAAAATCTATGTACAGAGACAGTACGTAGCAAACGTACCTGATGTTGTTGGCGTCGCCCTTTTCCTGAGCCTCGGGGAGGACTTTGTGCTGATGCATCTGCTTCAGCAGCTGCAGCAGCTCCGACTCCGCCTGGTGGCTGTTAGGAAGAGTGGAGGCGGCGGCGGACGCTGCTGCAACCAAATCAGGATCCAAAGTCTCGCTAAAAACACAAAGCAAAGAAGTGAGCTTCAGATACGCTCTGCAAAGTGGAGGGAAGTTTCCACGAACGAAACAAAAGAATGAGGTCATTTTGAGGCACAACGCAGCACAAACGGAGTGAAACAGAAGAAGCACAAATTTTAAAAAGATTAAACTTTCCCGTGTTTTCTCACCTTTGTGACGCCTCCTCTGTGGAGTTTTGATACATGCTCTTTATCGCATTTGGCTTGGACTGGTTTTGTCCAGCGAACCCAACATTTTGCTGCAGGTTTTTCAGCTTTCTTTTATTGGTAACTTCCACTTGCATGGCTTTGAGGAGGTCCAGGAGGTTTTCCTTTCCACTTTTAGCAGCCTTGACTTGTCTCGGCTCTGACCAGACCTGTTCGGCTTTAACCCCAGCTTCCTGAGGAATGGTTTGTCCATCGTCTTCCTTCAACACCGCCGGCTCCACTTGTTGTTTGCCCTTCTTCGCCTGACTACTTTCTCTCTCCGCCTCTGTTGTCTCACCTCGACCAGGAGGGTCTTTCTTTTCGCAGAGTCTGAATGAACTTGTGCAGAGAGCGTTGACTCCAGCTCCATCAAAAGTCCTAAGTTAGGAGGAAAACTGCATTACTTAATCAGAAGGGGTAAAAAGTGTAAATTATTATTATTATTGAATTGATTAATCAGCGTAAATAAATCAATATGGTGCTGGTAGAGATGCTTCACTTTATCTAATGAAAATTGATAAGTTTTATTGGCAGTTGCCTTGGAAACAATAACAAGAAACGTGATTTAAATTCGTCTCGCCCCATAATGCAGGTAAATAACATCCATTTAAAGTTTAAGTCCTCTCATAAATGTTAGTAAAGCCCGAACTATCTAATATCCAGCTTCAACCTATAGCTGTTCTGTAGCACATCGAAGCGGCGGCCATGTTTCTCTGAAGGTCCTTATTTCTTTCTCGGATCGTCCCCAGACTCACCTGGACGCCTTTTTACATTTAGCCTGGCACAGCTCGTGAACGCAGACTGAATGATTCCGCGCGACACACGTGGTCCGGGATAAAAGCCGGTACATGTTTGTCTTTTGTTTTGCCCTTTTTCGTTAAGACGTTTTACGTTGGTACCACGCTTAAGCCACCCCACCGGAAAAGTTGACCGTGACAATTGTTCCGGTGTTACACCATATTCTGTGACCACTATATATTGTGACCATAGGGGACGCTGCTGCATTTTTACATTGTACAGTACTTTGCAATACCTTGTAAACACTATCATATTCTGTGACCGTTTTTCCATAAGAATCGTGATTTTAGTGGGCAGATGTTATTTTTTTCTTATTTGGAGGAAGGAGGCTGACTTTCTCCTTCCTCCAAAACAATAAAAAGTAAAATCTGATCACTAATATCATGATTATTATGGAAAAACAGTATAGATCGTCACAGAATATGATAGCACTTATCAGATAGTGTGACCACACTGTAACATATAAAAACATTAATTACTTGAGTAACACTGTTTCTGCTGACTCTTTACTTCCTCTAAGGAATAAAAAGTAACATCTGATCACTAATATCATGAGTATTGTGAAAATATAAACGGTTACAAAATATGATAGTTTATCAAAGTATGGTGTAAAATGCGACAGCGCCTTCTAAGGTCACAATATACGGTGGTCACAGAATATGGTGTAACACCGGCATCGAGCCGGAAGTCTGTTTATCCACCTGAAAACTTCTGAACGTTTCATTTTAATATGTTTATTTATCTGCACGAGGTGCTTTTTATGACAATAGTACGACGATTTGTATTCTAAATAGCAATTTGTTACTTGTGCTTCTCGCTGCACCTTCTGTACATATAAATTATAATAGTTGCACACACATTATCTTTAAAGTATCAAAAATACAGGACCGTTTGACACCTCTGGCTTTTATTTATTAGTGAATAAATGGTTAAAAAATACGTTTCCAACGACGTGGGGTAGATTTCCCTGCAGGGGTGCATTTACGAGCACACCTATCAGAGAACGCGATGGGTTTAGTGGCGGTCTTTATGGGAAACTTCTTTTAACGTTATTATTTGTGCTAAGTTTTACCAATTAAGACTATTAGCCAAAGCATTTATTCTTAAAACATATCGGTGTTCATTTAGGTGAATTAAAAAAATGCTAGCGATGGAGTGTACAAATGGAGCTGTCAACGTAATCTCGCGATATTACAACAGAGAACGTGACTCAAAATGGCGACAGAGTGTAAGCGCTAATTCAGGAACGGATGTCTCAGCTGCAGTCCTTGATCAAGTCAGCCTTTCACGTTGAAAGATGGATATTATCACAGGAGAAATAACTCTGCAACATCAGTCTTGTTGTAAAAATTAACATTTTGTTTTCGTTGAATTTTCCTGCTTCATCCGAAAAGGAAAAGGAGAACTTCACTCAGGTTAGAAAAAAACCCGTCAGTGGAAGCTACATTATTAGCATAGGAGCTAACACAGGCATCACATTTAGCGCAAACGTTAGTTATTATTACATATATAAGCAGCCTGTAAGAGCTTTAAAATTAGGGCACCCTTTTTTGTTTGAAAGTTCTGGCATTTTTCTGTGTCTATACGTTTGGTGCCGCACATTGCGAGTTACTTGTCAAAAAAAAAAAGTGCTTTACCCGCTTTCACGGAGCTCCGTGTGTTTACATGCAAGAAGTGTTTTTAAGTAACCGTAAATAAATGTTATCTTTTCGGGCTTCTCGTGATGCATTATCAGACTAAATCGCGTCTAATTTGATCATTCAAAACGTCCGTGTTCATGTTTAAGTTGTTCAAGTTGATTTATTGTACCTTCAGGAGAGATACAAGTGGTTATTTTAATTAGATAACTGGGCTAATTGTAGAAATCCTTGCCTGTTTATGTGGAAAAAGTTTGCCATATTCGGCTGGATGAGCATCAGTGTTTAACTTCTCACCGACTGTGATAACAACGTCCAAAAATATAATGTTGACTTTATTAGTTGGACTTTTTCTTGTAGTTTTTTTGTTTTTGTTTGTGTTTATGGCATGCACCGTCTGACCAGTATCTGTCAGGACTCTGTTGTTTTCCTTCAGTGTGAAAATATTCTGCTTTTTCAGGTTTTTATTGTCTACTTGGTGCTATTTAGAGGCGTCAGACAAGTTATCAAAAATACTTCTTCTGATTATTTTTAGTTTCACAATGAAACGCTTCATGTGAGAAGTTCCTCTTTTATGGCCGTGTTTCTAATACAGTATAAGTTATGTGGCACAGATTACAAAAATAGTGCCATACCTTGGTGTCAGTATTATGTTGTAATACCGAAGTTTATTTTCTTCATGGTTTAGTATATTTTAAGCTCTATATGTTCTGTATATTACTTCAATCATTCATTCATTCAACCTTTATTTAAACAGGTTAGTCCCACTGAGCCACAAGGATTCATTTACAAGAGAGACTTGGAATTAATGCAAAGTAAAAAGCAGTGTCCTGATGTTCTGTTTTGTTACACCAGCCATGGCGGAGGAACGCCGGCAGAAGCAGTGTTCTGTCGTCCTGCCCACGGAGTCGATGAAAGCCATGGCAGAGTCTGTCGGCGTCGGGCAGTTACAGGAGGACAGCTGCGTAGCCCTCAGTGAGGAGGTCAGCTACAGAATCAAAGAAATTGCACAGGTAAGTGCGGTTGTGTCAAATTGAATATAAATGTAATTGCCTTTGAATGACGTTTGATGTCTTTTCCCCCCATCTTACATAGGATGCGCTGAAATTTATGCATCATGGAAAACGACGGAAATTAACCACCAGCGACATTGACAATGCTCTCAAACTAAAAAATGTGGAGGTAAGGGTTGATGTGCTTTTTTTCTGTGCATGTGGTTTTGGTTTGAGTCACTTGATGGATTTCAGTTCTATTTTATATATGTTCCTTTTTTTTTTTGTTTAGCCCCTGTATGGGTTCCAGTCGCAGGAGTTTATCCCCTTTCGCTTTGCGAGTGGCGGTGGAAGGGAGCTTCATTTTTACGAGGAAAAGGAGGTCGACCTCAGCGACATTATAAACACGCCTCTTCCAAGAGTTCCTCTAGATGTTTCTCTTAAAGGTACCACCAATTATCAAAACTACATGATGTTTTTCACCATTAAATTGAAGGGTCTAAGTGAATTAATTTTTTTTAATTAATCTGCAGCTCACTGGTTAAGTATTGAAGGGATGCAGCCATCAATTCCAGAAAATCCACCACCAGGTTAGTTTTGTTTTAACTTTTCTTTATCTTAAAACCAAAACAAAGTTCAAAACGTGAAAGACACTTTGGAAAAAAAATTGAGGGGCAGCTGTGGCTGAATATTTAGAACAATTGTCCTCCAACAGGAGAGTTGGGGGGTTCAAGTCCACCAGCAGTCACATGTTCAAGTGTCCCTGGACAAGACATTGAACCCCTCACTGCCTCTAACGGGTGCCCCATCAGTGTATGAATGTGATCTAAAAGCACTGATTAGTCTCTTTAGAATGATTTGTTCAATTAGCTTTATAGAGATCTATTAGAGTGCTGTATGAATGGGTAAATGAGGCACAGACTGTAGTGTAAAGTGCATTGAGTATCTTGATTAGATAGCAAGGTGCTATATAAGTGCTGTCCATTTACCATTAATTTTGTTGACAATTTTTCAGCATCAAAAGAACAACAAAAGACTGAATCCACGGAGCCCCTTAAGGCTGTCAAACCTGGGCAGGAGGAGAAAGGTACAATTCAGGGCAAGGGTCAGAACACAACCCCTGATGGCAAAGGTAAGTATTTTAAGATATTTTAACAGTTTTTAACTCATGATGTCCAACTTTGTTTTTTAGTCTTGCCAAAAACCTTCCCATTAAAATGTGTTGCTGTAAATAAACTGAATCTCAACAATGTGTTCTTCTCTTTCAGGAAAGGAGAAGGGACTCATCAGGTTGAAACCACGCAGCACTCACGAGCTTTCTGTTGAACAGCAACTCTACTACAAGGAGATCACAGAAGCATGCGTCGGCTCCTGTGAAGCCAAGAGAGCGGTAAGTCTTACGTTTTCTATTACTGTGGCTTTTTGATACATAAAAAAAGGTTTGTAAGCTCAGTCATCCAGGTAGATAAAAATGATTTAACCTTTTTTTTTTCTGATACATGTTAAAGAAAATGTTGCTCAGGTCGTATTTCACAGCGTTGCAACAACTAGTTGAACAGCATTCTCAAGAGAGTCTCTTAAACATCTTGTGATGTTTGTGGAAGTTGTCAATTTTCTCTGAGGTTCAGTCTCGTAGTTTGCGTTTTGAACACATTCAGAAAAACTGATTATTTTGAGAGAAAATTAGTCACTCAGAATTGTCACTTGTTCAGTTTTAGTTAAATCTCCAATCCATTTCAAGGGCTCAGAAGTTGTATTTTGACAACAGCTCAGGAGTTTACCTCTGTTAGAAGCACCATCTAAAAGCCATACAGATGATAAATACTAACTATTTAATAAATAAATAAAGTTTTATCTGTGCCAAAGAAGGTATGAAGTGAGTGGAGGAGGGCAATGAAACAGTGTGCACAGCCTAGAGTACATCTGCACACAAAAATAAACTGGTTTTCACTGGTCACGGTCATAAATACAAAAAAAATGTGTATTTTCTTGTAATACTGAATCTCAGTCCATTGAGAAACTTTACAGTGTTTGTATACTACGCATACTCAGGTGGTTTTATTACCACTGGTAGGAAGTAGATGGTACTAACTTTTTAGTGAAAAGCTTTTCATCTTGCTGCCTTTGTGGTTGTGGTTGAATAAATGTTTTCTGTTTCATGCAGGAAGCCTTACAGAGCATCGCCACTGATCCTGGATTGTATCAGATGCTTCCAAGATTCAGTACATTTATTTCTGAAGGAGTAAGAAAGTTTCCAACCTCTTCTTACCTTTCAAAACACGTCTCACTTCACACTAAAAGTCCATATGTTTTCTCATCTAAAAGTGCTGACTTTGCTGTCCCTGCAGGTCCGTGTAAATGTGGTGCAGAACAACTTGGCTCTTCTGATTTATCTCATGCGGATGGTCAAAGCTCTAATGGACAATCCCACTCTGTATTTGGAAAAATACGTGAGTAAAGACCTGTATCTAATGAAGAATGGCTATGCTCTTATATATGATTCTAACTGAGCAATGTTGTTATTTTATTTGTAGCTGCATGAGCTCATCCCAGCTGTGGTCACCTGTATTGTGAGTAAGCAGCTGTGTTTACGGCCAGATGTGGACAACCACTGGGCTTTACGAGACTTTGCTGCTCGCCTGATGGCCCAAAGTTGTAAAACATTCAGCACTACCACCAACAACATTCAGTCACGTATTACCAAAACTCTTACTAAGGTGGGTTCTTTTGGGCTGTGAGAAACTTTGAAGTGATTCCTTTTAACATGAATAAACATTTTCTTTGTGCTGAGACAGAAAATCTATGGAAATTATTAGTTTTTGGTTCTGAGCAGTTTAAGTTTAGACTATTAATTCTGGTCTCTGATGTCATAAATCTGCAGTAATAACTCTTTTTTTATTTATTTATGTTTTTACTGCACCTACTAAAACAGATTAATGTTATTTATTTATGTTTTCAGAGTCTGTTGGATGATAAAACCCAGTGGACGACACGATACGGCTGCATCGCTGGCCTCGCTGAACTTGGAGCTGACGTGAGTGCAGCACTTTTTTCACTTTTTCAAGTTCTTTGGTAAATAATAGAAAACTTTCTTCAGACTTTTTTTGTTTGCACTTTTAGGACAAGGTTAAAAAAAAGCAAGTTGTGAAAAGATTGATGTTTACTTGAGGAGGGTTTTGTCCAAAAAAAAAATGGACGATGTGCTTTGTGGTAAAGAGTCTTTTGTGTTTAACACACATTTCTAGCTCTTGCAGTTTTTTTTTCCTCAGTGTTTGCTGTCAAATAAAATTATTCCTCTTCCTCCTAAATCACATTTGGGAGCAGATTCTAAGAAACTGAATCAAAGGCAACTGGACATTTTTTTCTTGATACTTGAAAATGTGACGCCTGGAGCTTTCTCTGGAGGACGGAGTATCTATAATACAGTACTTTGAATAGGTCTTTTGTAAATGAGTCCTCGAGGCTCAGTGAGACTAACCTGTATAAATAAAGGTTGAATGAATGAATAGTACAAGAGCATGAGAGATTACAAAGGTCAAAAGTGAACATCCTCATCAGTAAAATAAATAAAAAGAACTAGTTCAGTTGTCTTTGGATGCTGCCAAGTTTATTTGCTAGTTATCTGAAAAGTGCCTCACTAAGCAAAAGAAGGTCAACCCAAAGCACTAACTTCTTCTTTTTGTCTGTAGGTGATAAAGACGCTGATCCTTCCTCGGCTTTCTGTAGAGGGAGCTCGCATCAAAGCCGTGATGGAAGGACCTGTCGTCTCCAACATTGACAAGATAGGAGCCGAACACGTTCAAAGTCTCTTATTGGTAATAAAAGTTGATCTCATACGCCGTTCATAAGGCAGAATGTAAACTAAAGCCTCTTTCACAAAAAAAAGTCCCTCTGCAAGCTGATTGTTCAGAACTCATTAAAACCAGTCGTGTTCTGCAAATATGTGAGTTTTGCTTAATGCAGCTGGCATCACAGAATTATGAGGCGAGGAGCTTAACTCAGCCAGGTTGATGTGAAGCACGTTGAGCCCACGCATAAACTTGGACATCACACCATACATTCTCTAGTCCTGATGTCGGCTTTTCTTTTCAAATGTTGCTGCAATGTTTCAGGAAGAAGTTCCTAAATTGGATTAAAGCTCCTTTTATTGGATGCAGCTAAAAACTTGTAAGAAAATATAATAATACCAGTTTTGTTTAAATTAGTGGAGGAATAAAGAAGTTGTGCAGTTTTGGAGGAATAAAAGACGACACAAACTTCTAACGACAGGATCAGATCATCCCGTTTCCAGGAATTTATCTTATGTGTCTGATGTGTGACTTTTAATCGCTGCAATCTGCTGCTACCTCTGCAACTCTGAGACATACCAGCAGCAGAGGTCCCCCCACCCCGGAGGTTTTGTGAAAGGGGCTTTTAATAATTCAAGACTCACACAATTACTGTACTGCTTTGAAAGTTGTCCGAACTGCTTTGTTACGTTTTCACAGAAACACTGTGCGAGTGTCATTGCCAAGGTACGACCTCAGCCCGACAACGTGGAGCAGTACCGGACAGACTACGGCTACCTTGGAACCATGTTGTGCTCCCACGTTATAAAGGCCAGAACTCAGGCAGCGCTGCAGGCTCAACAAGTCAACAGAACCACATTAACAATCACACAGGTACGCTGGGTTCTGCTTTAATGCAAATCAGTTAATTTGCTCTAATTAAATAAAGATGATCTAAAGCGTAGTTTTATGTGATTTGAAATGAATGATGTCGTCGTTCTTGCAGCCTCGTCCCACACTTTCAGTCTCACAAAGTGGACTAAGTGGGTCAGGGGGCCCTCGCACTCCCAGTATCATTAAGGTTCCGAGCTCCCTCACCCTCATGTCCCCAAGGCCAGGTACGCCATCACAGCCGTCTCCCCCGGCAACCAAGTATATCGTCATGGGTACCAGTGCAGGAGCCGCCTCAACGCAGCAGGTAAATCCATTTTGACTTTTGTCTTTTTCAAAAAAAAATTACGTATATAAATGTATATACAAACACTTGAATATTTTTCTGTCCTTTCTCTAGGTCATCACCCTCAGCTCTTCCCAGTCGGCTTCGCCGGTAACCAGCACTGTTCCCAGCGCCACCTCCACGTTACAACCCTTGGTTAAACTGGAGTCCGGTGGCGCTCCTGGACTCACGGCCTCTCGCCCCATGCAGAAGTACATAGTCGTGTCTCTGCCCTCGTCTGCCTCCTCCTCTTTGGAGACGAAGAGCTCCGTGTTATCAACCTCAATTTCCTCAGCTTCGCTGGATGGGAGTATCAAACTCGAGCGATCCGAGTCTCCCGGAGCGAGCACTCAGTCACCTCACTGATACCTGTACAGGTGTAGATCCTCGTCAAAAAGCTCATCTGTCTGGATTGAACCTCAAACTCTGGAGTGGGATGAAGAGCAACGTGAACTCTTGTTGATGAAGAGCAAACATGGACAGATTTTGTAAATATCTTGATGCCAAGTGAAAGCTGGTCAATCTATGAGATCTCAGTGTTTCACTATATATTCTAACTGAATTTTTTTTTACCCTAAAATAAATTGATTTTGTATGAAATTTTGCTTCTAGGTGTGTTTAAATTGAATGAATAAAAAAAGAATAAACCTTTAAATATCTTTTATTTGCTGCCACACAAAGAAACAATCATAGTGACATAAACCACATAAATGTACCTGGATATTAAATACAACAT
The DNA here is from genome assembly GCA_031762415.1 of Simpsonichthys santanae. Taxonomy (NCBI): domain Eukaryota; kingdom Metazoa; phylum Chordata; class Actinopteri; order Cyprinodontiformes; family Rivulidae; genus Simpsonichthys; species Simpsonichthys santanae. Next base: position 27,498,698 of record JARVLU010000324.1, read on the forward strand.
ACACTGATGATAATTATACAGTAATATACAATTCTTTAGTTCTTGATTCTCAAGTTTTACTGTTAACTAGAATGTTTAGCAGGCATGTACCAGGCCTTATCTTGAACACCTTGTCATTACTGTTCATAACTTTTTTTAACTTTAGGTTTGATGTTTTCCAAAGACTTAGCTACAACATTTATAGTTGTAATTTTTATTTTTTTAAAAGTGACTGGCAGCCTGAAAACCGTGGTTGTTTGAAGTGTGTACAAAAGGAAAGCAAAGATACCAAAAACTGCTGAATGTCATTAATATGCGTGATGGTAAAAAATCTGTTCATTTTCTTTAGAGATTATATGTGTTGTAAGGATGCACGAGAAATCTGAAACTATGCAGATCAAAACAAAAAACTTGTCATAGGTAGAAAGTATGTAAGGCTTGTAAGTAGCTTAGTAAAAGTTTTAATTAGGAGAGCTTTAATTTACCAACTATAAATGTTCACTATGCAGGAAAACTAAATCAGTAGTGTAAGGTTTATGGAACCAAACTGTCTGTGCACGTGTGAGTCATTTTGAGACCCTTTTATCTCCATAAAGGTTCAGGTTTTTTCTAGTTTATAATTTCATGAATTATGCATATTGAAAGTATCAACTGACATCTGTCAGTATTTATTTTTGTACCAAATTAGTTTAAATGTAATCCAATGGCTGCAGTTGCATAAAATACACATTTATGTATTCAAAACGATAAAGTAAACAATAATACAAATAAAAAAATACAGATTTGACATTGGTTCATATACTGTATACTATATATATATATACAGTATATATGTATATATATATATATGTATATATATATATATATATATATATATATATATATATATACTGTACTGTACTGTACTGTACTACTGTATACAGTACTGTATATAATTTAACTACTGTAAATTGTTTAGATGCGCAAATGCACGAAATACAGGGACATTTGTGCGCATGCGTAAACCAGGCATAGCCTCTAAAATACATTCAAGGCTACTTCTGGTAATCAATGTCGGTTCAACGTGTTTAACTCCAGTCTTTTAGTCCTTTACTCCTGCTTTTTTGTTGATTTTTATATTCAAAATTAATATAAATTAGTTTTATCGGTAACTGTAAAAAGCCAAGTTACGTAATTCAAAAAAAAAAAAAAAAAAGTTACGTTTTATTTTAGAAGTTAGTCAAGAGACCACTTCCGGTCACGCTCTCTTGCAGTCAGAGAGAAAGCGAACTGCTGAACTAAACAAAAAAAGTACAGTAGTTTGTACTGCTGCAGACATGAGTTTTAAAGTTCGAGCCGCAACAAAAGACGACTGCAAAGACATTAGTAGGATGATAATGGTGAGTCGGTTTAAATTTCAAGGCTAAAATCTGTATTTTTTATTGCTCGGTGTTACTACATTTAGTTTACGGTATTTCATCAGAGGTTGGCCACATGTTTTCGCATATACAGTAATGAGATTAAAATGATCCACAGGAGCTTGCTGTTTATGAAAAAATGCCCGACCAAGTGAAGATATCTCATGAAGGTAAACAATGAGCGACTAAATATGAAACTAAATTCTCCCTGTTTAAAAGTTAACCAGTTTCGCTGCTGATTGAACCATCATAATAATATGCCTTATTAGACAATGCTGGGATTTACAGTGGGGCAAAACAGAATTTAGTCAGCCACTGATTGTACAAGTTCTTCTGCTTAGAAAGATGAGAGAGGTCTGTAATTTTCATCATAGGTACACTGCAACTGTGAGAGACAAAATGAGGAAAAACCCAGGAAATCACATTGCAGGATTTTTAAATAATTTATTTGTAAATTATGGTGGAAAATAAGTATTTGGTCAATAACAAACAAGCAAGATTTTTGGCTCTCACAGACCTGTAACTTCTTATTTAAGAAGCTCTTCTGTCCTCCACTCCTTACCTGTATTCATGGACCTGTTTGACCTTGTTATCTGTAGAAAAGACACCTGTCCACAGCCTCAAACAGTCAGACTCCAAACTCAAACATGGCCAAGACCAAAGAGCTGTCGAAGGGCACCAGGAAGAAAATTGTAGACCTGCACCAGGCTGGGAAGAGTGAATCGGCAATAGGCAGCAGGTTGGTGTGAATAGGGTTAAGTAACTGTGGGAGCAGCTGTAAGAAAATGGAAAACATACAAAACCATTGATAATCTCCCTCGATCTGGGGCCCCATGCAAGATCTCATCCCATGGGGTCAAAATGATCTTGAGAACGGTGCGCAAAAATCCCAGAACTACGGTACACGGAGGTACCTGATGAATGACCTGCAGAGAGCTGGGACCAAGTAACAAAGGCTACCATCAGTAACACACTATGCAGAGAGGGACTCAAATCCTGCAGTGCCAGGCGTGTCCCCCTGCTTAAGCCAGTGCATGTCCAGGCCCGTCTGAAGTTTGCCAGAGAGTATATGGATGAACCAGAAGTGGATTGGGAGAATATTATGTGGTCAGATGAAAGCAAAATACAGTATAACTTTTTGGTAAAAACTCAACTCGTCATGTTTGGAGGAAGAAGAATGCTGAGCTGCATCCCAAGAACACCATACCTACTGTGAAGCATGGGGGTGGAAACATCATGCTTTGGGGGTGTAATTGTGCAAAGGGGACAGGACAACTGGTCCGTGTTAAGGGAAGAATGAACACGGCCATGTATCATGAGATTTTAAGCCAAAACCTCCTTCCATCAGTGAGAGCACTGATGTTACAAAGTATTGAGTTTAACTTTTGTTATTGACCAAATATTACTCGTGCTGCTGTTTGGAGTAATGCTATTCTATGATATTAGTGCTTAATGTATTCTTAGTTGGTGTTTTTCTTAGTTCACATCTTAGATCTTAGTAATGTTTTTCGTTTGCATTTTATTGTTGGATGTTACTGGGACCCTGTGTACATAAGTTTGTTTCATCACATGTACCACATGTGGTGCAAATGACAATAAAGACTCTGACTCTGAATTTACAAATACATTCTTTAAAAATTCTACAACGTGATTTCCTGGATTTTTTTTCTCCTCATTTTGTCTCTAATAGTTGCAGTGTACCTATGATGAAAATTACAGACTTCTCATCTTTCTAAGTAGGAGAATTTGCCCAATCAGTGGCTGACTAAATACTTTTTTATCCCACTGGATTCTTTTAATTACCATAAATACTGTACGTAGTTTCACATCCTTTAATGCACCAGTAGATGTCACTAACACAAAAGTTTAATTCACTGCCTTTTGTTATATGACAGCAAACAAGAATAAATAATATACTGTAATACTAATAATATGTTGAACAATACTTTTGAAGAAATCCTTAAACAACTCCCTGCTGCCCTTGGGTTAAAACAGTGGCTTCTGAGGTCTCCTGGGTCATTTTAACCCAAGGGCAGCAGGAGGGTTACAGGATGTCATCTTGAGCACCAAGTCAATCATGATCCATTTATTTTTGTGTTGTAGTTTCTTCCCTTAAGTTCATTGAAGGAAAAATCAAAGATCAATCTTAATTTTTCAGACCGCATTTAAGAAAGGGTACAAACCGGATTCCAAAAATGTTGGGACACTAAACAAATTGTGAATAAAAACTGAATGTAATGATGTGGAGATGGCACATGTCAATATTTTATTCATAAAAGAACATAGATGACAGATCAAACGTTTAATCTGAGTAAATGTAACAATTTAAATGAAAAATATGTTGATTCAAAATTTCAGTGTCAACAAATCCCAAAAAAGTTGGGACAAGTAGCAATAAGTGGCTGGAA
>JARVLU010000324.1:27560748-27570976 GCA_031762415.1 Simpsonichthys santanae
GAGAGAGAGAGAGAGAGAGAGAGAGAGAGAGAGCCAGAGAGAGAGAGAGAGAGAGAGAGAGAGAGAGAAGGAAAATCTGTCAACACTATGATAATATGACTATGAACTAACTCAAAACAGTATTAAAAGCTACAGGAGACTCAGCTCCAAGAGAGGACAGTCCCTGTTATGGCCTGTTTCAATAATGTCCAGAAGCAACTTTAAATATAATCCTAAAACTATTTAATAAAATTTGGAGAAAAGGTGCAATACCAAGAAGTTGGAAAAGAGAAATAATACTGCCATTTAATAAGCTGGGGAAGAATTCTTCTGACCCACATATAACTACTGACCAATAGTTTTAACATCCCACTTATGTAAATGGAAGGAGAAAATAATACTCAACAGATTATTCTATATCAGTGGACAGAGAGAAATAGTTAGTGATTATTCGTGTGGATTCAAAACAGGCTCGTCCACTGTGGATGCTTTAAAGTAAGATATTTAAAAAATATATTAAATTAAAAAAGTTATCATTATTGTATTTTCTGACATAGAAAAGACTTTACTAAATTTGGAAGGAAAGGCTTGCTCATAAAACTAGATCAAATCGAGATAGGTGGAAGGATCATGTGTATTGGATTTCTGAAAAGTTGGAGATTCAAGAGATTCAAGGTGGAAATGAGCGTAAAATAAAGGAGAATAATGAGCGCAGTACTATTTAATAAATTAAAAATATTCAATCCTAGCCTGATGTATCAACACTTTATGAAGATGATGGGGTTATATGGATGAGGGGAAGGAATGTCACCTCTAATAGAAAACAAGAAAGTCATCTATTCATCGCCTTCCGTTTGTTCCGGAGTCGGGTCAAGGGAGTATCTGCTTGAGCAGAAAGGTCCAAACATCTTGTTCCACAGCCAGTTCTTCCAGCTCTTCTGGGAGGACTCCAAGGTTTTCCCAGGCCAGCTGACAGACATAGTTTCTCCAGCGTGTTCTAGCCTAGGTCTTGTCTGGGGGTCTCGTCACAGTTGGACATGCCCGCTGCACCTTCTTGGGGAGGCATCCTTGCCAGATGCCTGAATCACCTCAACTCTGGATGTGGAGGAGCAGCAGCTCTACTCCTAGTCTCTCCTGAATACCTCAACTTCTCCCCAGATCTCCAAAGGAGAGTCAAGCAACCCTGCAGAGAAAACTCACTTAGACAGCTTGTATCCAGAAGTTAGTATTTTTGGTCACATACCCAAAGTTTGTCGATCTAAAAAAAACCTTCAAATAAAGATGGTGAAGGAACGCAAAAACCTTTTGTGAAAAAAAAGCTAAACATATCTCGAAGAAACATAATGATATGAGGAAATGCCTAAAACTTTCACTGGAGTACGCAAAAACTATGGAGATGGAAAACAAAAGCTTGTGGAAAAAAGAACACAAAAACCATTTGAGTAAAATAACAAATCGCATCAGGAGAAAACTTAAAAAAAAAAAGAAAAAAAACAACTATTACTACAGAATGAAAGAATTGTTGCAAGGGAACACAAAAGCTAATAGAGGGCAATAAAATAGCAACAAACAGAATTAAGGACTCTCTCCTAATTTATTTCACTCATACAAAACCCTTTCTGCCACTTTGAATAATGTTTCCACCTCCGCAGATTTGTGGCGTTCCACATGGGTCAATCCTCGGTCCCCAAACGCAGACCTGCAAAATAGTAACACTGAATTAAAAGATTCCAGTAAACACTTTCCTAAAAATATGCTACTTAAGTGAGTATGTTAATGAGTTTCGTTCATCACATAATGATCTCCGCCCCTCTTACAGTTCTCTACCGTTAAGTAAGCAACTTGGTCATTTTTGGTCATGTTCAAAAAACAGGAACTATTGGAGCTAAACGTTACAGAACATAAGAGTTTTACCACAGTTGCCTACTCTTCACTGTGACAACATGTGTACTGGAAAATGCTCCGTCTTTGTCGCCGTCACTCTGTACCCGTTGGCGCTTCTGTCCGTCATCTGCAACATTCTGCTGTTCTTCCCTGACTGGAAGGTCACATATGCCAAACAGGGAAACATTACTGAGGAGGTGAAGTACATGGGTGGGGTCATCGGAGGGGGTGTTTTGGTGAGTTGGGCATTTTTTCTTGGTTGATATCAAAAAACTTTGTGAAATATTTTACATAGCTTTCTAGAGGTTTTAAAATGATTTTGTTTGTTTGAATATTGAAAAATTTGCATATATTTTTTCAGTAAATAAATAAACTTTTAAAAAGCTAAATTTTATCAGCGTTCACATCTATCTATAAGAAATTAGCTTATGTTTGTAAAAAAAAACAGATAAAAATGTCTGAAAAGTTTCTGAGATGCTGAATTTTTGTGGATATTTTTGATCATATGTCACCTGAATGCAGGCTCTGATCCCAGCTCTTTACATCCATCTGACCAGAGAACAGGGCTGCTGCGCAAATCGCTTTGGGGTGAGTTAGATGGTTTTTCACCTGCTAAAGATTGAAAATAAAATTTAAAAAATCAATCACAAACCCAACTCATCTCCAAGTTCAGGGAGATCTGCAACACAAACTAAACTAAACTCAGTTATTTACTGCAGACAGATTATTTTAGCACCCCAATCTTGTGAAAGAAGAAGAAAATCCTGCTTCATCATTGTTGCACAATACATGTGCACCATTTTATACAGATAATACACAGTTTAACATTTCATAACACCTCTCTTTTTTTCCAGGTTCAGAACTTAGCTCACTGTAAAAGGTGTAATTTTAATAATTGTCATGGCAAACAAAAAGTTAAAACAAACTATGTTTAGTCAAGTGTATGTTGTAACAATGCTTCTGGGGAATACATTTCGTACTGTCAAAAAAAAAAAAAAAAAAAAAAAACTGTGCCACATTTGTTAGAAAAATACATTTGTGGGTTGAGAAATGGAGTGGAAACTTTAGGTTTCACACATGAAAACATGCCAAACAGCTTGTTCTGCTACTGACTCTTGTTTGAAGCTTCTCATATTCCAGATGCTAACAATCGGGGGCCTGACTAGTGCCTGACTGTCAGCACATGTGGCTGTGTCCTTGTTACAGGGTCTGCTGGATAAGGCCTGTCCTCAAGGACAAGTTCAAGCTGGTTTTCTGTAAATCCATTGAAGCATTGTTTGGAGCGAGTTAATTAATTAATAGTCCCATCTTCACTTTGAAGGCCAAATTTTATTCAATGAGGACAACCTACCATATCATTTTATTTATAGAGCACTTAAAACAGCAACAAGGCCAACCAAAGTGCTGTATAAACAAACAAACAACAAGCAACACATAAGCAACATACAGAACATGTTATTGAGAGACCATGAAATGGGCGTCCCTCAAGCCAGGACTAGCGGAAATCCTACAGGTGCATCTCATATACCTGTAATTAGAATATCGTGAAGTGTTCAATTTTTTTTTTTTTTTTTTTTTGGTCAGTCATTTCAGAAAGTGAAACTCATATATTATACCGTACTGCATATCATAGATTCATTACACAGAGATATTTCAAACCTTTATTTCTTGCAATTTTGATTATCATGTCTTACAGATAATTCAGTTCAGTTTATTTATAAAGTGCCAATTCAGAGCACTTTACAGAACCATTCACATAAAAAAGCCAATTAGTAAAGTTCTCTATCAAAGGAAGCCAGCAGACTTGTTAATTCTTTACTTTGTTGCAGTCTCCTATCCTGAGCAAGCACAAAGGCAACAGTGGAAAAACTCCCTTTTAAAAGGAAGAAACCTCCGGTAGAACCAGGCTCAGGACAAGCGGCCATCTGCTTTGACCGGAATAATGAAAAACTAAAACTCAATGTCTCTGAAAATATTCCACAGCCAGCTTTTGGTACCTTTGTCAGTGTGGGCAGGAGCTACGTCCTGCTGGAAAATGAAGCCAGCATCTCCATGAAGCTCGTCAGCAGAAGGAAGCATGAAGGCTCTAAAATGTCCTGGTAGATGCTGCGTGGACTGTGGACTTCAGAAAACACAGCTGACCAGCACCAGCACAGAATATGGACCATTCTGGATGTCAACAATGTGGATTGTGGACCTCCACTCTTCCTCCAGACTCTGGAACCTTGATTTCTTAATGACATGAAAATTTACTTTCGTCTGAAAACCATTGAGACCACTTGGACCACTGAGCAACAGCCCAGTTCTTTTTGTGTCCTCAGTAGGTAAGACACTTCTGATGTTGGCTCTGGTTCAGGAGTGTCTGGACTTGAGGACCGAGACATTTGTAGCTCATGTCTACGAGTAATCAGCTGATCAGGGTGAGACACCAGGAGTTTACAAAGTCCAAGTCAGGGGTTCTTTATTTGTCATACATATCACATGTGGTACATGTGGTGGAACAAAATTGTGTACACAGGGTCCCCGTTACATCCAACAAAAGTATAAATTGTAAAGAAAAACAGTAATAAGATCTAAGATATGAACTAAGACATATGCTAAACTAAGAATACACTATTAGCACTAATAGTACAAAAACAAAATGCCGAACAGCAGCATGAACATGAATCTGTGTGAGCAGATGAGTATGAATGAACACAGCAGCATGTGATCAGCAGCATGGATAATCAGCAGCACATATCAACAACCAAGTGGAATTACAGGGATTTTTTTTCACAGTGATTATCCTGGTTAGGGATTGAACCTCTTCACAACATTCTAATTTTCTGAGACACTGAATTTGTTTTTTAATTATAAGCCATAACCCTCAAAATTCATTCAACCTTTATTCAAACAGGTTAGACAACAAATAAACAAAAGCTTGAAATATTTCACTATGTGTAACGCATCTACCGTACATAAGAAATTTATTTGTACTTTTTCACGATGTTCACATTTTTTTAAGATGTGCATATTCAGTCTGAAGCCACACGTTATCCTTCAAGTAGCCAGTATGACAATGCTTACCCCTACAAGATGGGGACTCATTAGAGATTACCTTATGAATTCTGTTGGAGAGAGAATGGAACGGGCTGCCTAGACCTGACCTCACCCTCATTGAACACTTAGGTGTGCTGTTTGTTCCAGAGTGACCAACACAACCACTCTGGCTGACTTCAGATAAGACTGGTTAAACATTGAGATGCCACCTCACAGCAGTGTGACCAAGCTGGTGAGCAGCAATGGGAGGAGCCAAGCTTTTGTGGCTGTGTATGGTTTATCCACATGCTACTGAGACCCGTTTGTTAAATGAATGCATTGTGAACTTGCCAATATGACTTGTTTTTTAAGGCTTCAGTCAACAAAACAACACAGATAAGAGACAGTAGCAGAAAAATCTGTGCACCTGTATCTGCAGATCAGAAGTGTCAGAGAAGATTTTTTACGTTTTTCATGGACGCAAACCACAAACTCAACTCTGCTGCTCAGTCGACAGATTTTTCTCACACATTTGGCACAAATTAGCAGAAACAAACAGGCTTTCTAACAACAGAAGATTTATTGCCAAGAAGTAGTGTTACAAAAATTAAAATTCAACAAACAGAAATTTTCTCTTTTTGTGCTGTTTATTTCAATGAACATCTTCCAAGTTAGAACATTTTAACACTTTAATTTGCAGAATAGTCACACTTTTACATTCAACTGTAAATTAGACAATGCAAAAGTGAAATACTGTTTAAAGTGTTTTGATTATCGCTCACTGCCTAAAGGAGAATGGTAGATGATGTAGCTGGGTCTGTGTGTGGCTATAACTCAATTTTACAGATATTCATCTAAAATTAGATGTAGCTGAGTGATCCTCAACACGTGTTCTGAGTGCTACCAATTGCACGAGATCTTTGCCATGAATCTACCTTAAATATCTGTTGGCAAAATTTTCCATAAACAACAGGACAGAGTTCAATGAGACTTTCAGGAAACAATGACTAGAGCCATCCTAATCCAAGATGGCTGCCACAACTAGCTCACCTTAGAAAACAGAGAAACAGCTACTATCAGTTTTACAGACATTTAGCTACTACCTGTATTTAGCACCATAATTGTATCAGATAATTAATGTTATTAATGTTATTATATGTATGAATGTTTCTGTTCAGTGTCCTGAGACGACTTCTGTTGTGACTTGGTGCTTTGTAAATAAACTGAATTGAAATTGTAGTAGCTGACAGCCCATGTTCTGAGCGTGGTTTGAAAATGTGCAGTAAAATGTTTTGTCATTCTCATTTTTGTTTGGCAGATGTTCATCTCCATCATATTTGCAGCTGCAGGTGTTGCCGGCGCCGCGTACAGCTTCATTGTGGCGCTGCTCGGACTTTCCAACGGGCCTCTGTGTAAAACTGAGGATGGGCTCTGGGAAACACCGTTAAAAGCGAGGTGATGAGTTAAAGTAGCTCTGTGACGCCTCTATTTGACTTTAAATAGGTCTTCTTATAGCTGTTCATTTGTTTTTTTACACAGCAACTTCAGCTACATGTCTAATTTCCACGTGTGGACTCAGTGCATAAAGCCAAAGAATGTGATCCAGTTCAACATGGGCCTGTTCATCACTCTGATGATGGCCAGCATCCTGCAGGCACTGCTCTGCATCAGTCAGATCATCAATGGCTTCGTTGGATGTCTTTGTGGAACCTGCAATGAATCAGAGGTCAGGAGAATCCAGTAACGACACACGATCTGGACTCCTCTTCCTTTTCTTGATTCTTTAGTATCTGATTGTTGTTTGTTTACATTTACAGAAAGAATGAGAAGGTGAGGAGGTGCTTCTGAAGAGAAATCTGCTGAGAGTTTGAGTGAAGGGCTTCGTTTTTCTGCTTAAAATGCATATTTTGAAACTGTATTTTGAGCACAAGCTTTTTTATTTTATTTTTTTACTTTTTTTTTTTTTTTTCAAAAATGCTTTTGAGAGTTCAGTATCTCAACATCTTAATAAAATTGCTACTAATGGTTAAAATTGTTCAGAGTGGTCGATTTGTAGTTAATTGACTAAGTGTTTTTATGCTGGAGGAACTGATGGATGATGCTTTTTATAAGTACAGTATTAGTATTTGTTTTTGAAGTTCTCCTTTTTTGTTGCAGTCAGTTTTTTTTTTTTTTTTCAGAATCAGAATAAACTTTATTATCATTGTACAAATAAGTGCAGCAAAATTTCGTTCCGGACAGCCGTCTGAAGGATAGGACAGAAGTTTTTAACCAAACTCAGTGCATCACATTGCAAGGAGTAACGTACAAAGGTTTTAAATGCAAATGACATACACATACAAACTTCTTCCCAATGGCAATTTTAGCCGCTTTTTGGGGGTGCTCAAAAACCCCTATATTTTAACTCAGCACCCCTGAAAAATAAAGAACCATGATTAGGATTCTGTAAGGAAACTCAGTTCTCAAACCTCAGATTCACCAAAATACTGAATAAATTTGGAATATAAATGGAATAAATGATGAAAGTCTTAAAGGGTCCAGTAAAATCTAAGATGGGTGAGTGAGGTGTGATCTCTTCAGCCTACAGGAGGAAGTGCAGATGCTCCTGGTCTTTCTTCACTAGGGACCTAGAGTTTATTGACCAAGACAGCTGATTGGTTATGTGCACTCCCAGGAGCCTGATGCTCTCCATCACCCCCACCTCTGTGTTGTTTATGTTTTATGTGTGATGTGGTTTTGTTTTTCAGAAGTCAATACTGTAATGGTCTCTTTTTTGATATTTCCCCACAACAAACAAGGTGTGCCACCTCTTCCCATATGCCTGAACCTTGTTGTTGCTAATCAGACCCACTACCAATATCGTCCACATATTTGACGTGGTTGGTGTCAGACCTGGCAATGCAGTCGTAGGTCATCAGGGTAAAGAGAAGTACACTTAGAACAAAGCCCTGGGGGATGCCCGTGCTCAGACTCATAATGGAGGAGGTGTCCTTCCCCACACGTACTGAATGTGGTCTGTCAGAACGGAAGTCAAGGATCCATGAAAGTGGTGTTGAAGTCCAGTGTAGCCAGTTTGCTGACCAGGTGCTGTGGGACGATTGTGTTGAAGCTGAGATGAAGTCCACAAACAGCATGTGCACATGGGTGTTTTTCTCCTTCAGGTGTTGCAGGCTCAGGTAGAGTGCTGAGGCGATGGCATCCTCTGTTGAGCGGTTGGAGTGCAAGCAAGCTGGAATGGGTCAAAGGAGAGTGCTTCATCATGATGGGCGTAAGAGCCACAGAGCGAGGCTGCCCATTGTTTGTTTTTTAGACACTGGTGTGATTGTGGCTGCCTTGAAGCAGGAGGGAACAATGGCTTGCTTCAGGGAGTTGTTAAAAATGTCTGTCAGCACAGGGGCAAGCTGGTCTGCACATTCCTTGAGTACTATTCCTGGTATGTTGTCGAGTTTTTCAGTGTCCTGCAGACCTCCACTGTTTGGAGGCTCGTCAGCAGCGACTCTCAGAAGTCATTTTCTGTAGGACTTTATTAGTTTTTCCACATGGTTGTGGATTAATGTTTGGTCCATTCTTCTTCACAGCATTGTTTCAGTTCATTGAGGTTTCCAGACATTTGTTTCTGCATAGCTTCTTTAAGGTCCCACCACAGACTTTCAGTCATTGCTTAGTTTTCTATTTTGAGTTTCATTTTTATTCCTTACGGTGTTTAGTTTGCTCCTTACCTCCCTCCTCAGTCAGTTTCCTTCAGTCTGGCCACACCTCTTCTCACCTGTTTTCTGTTCTCTGTCTACATCCCTGGGTCAAAACCATCCAAAGCTGTCTTCTCAGTAACAGGTGGCAGATGGTTATTTTGCCACCTACTTGTCTGGTACCACTCTGATTGATGATTTATTTATTTATTTTTGCATCAAACGCACTGATGTGTGTTAGTCACATGACTGATTTTAGTCACTAGCAGGAAAGGCACAGCCTCTCAGAGACTCCACTCCACTTGTGTCAAAAGAACAGATTTTAATTTTGAAATCGTGTTGATTGACCAAACCAGATTTATAATAAATAATCCACGCCACATCTTTTTCTGAAAACTGTCCTATTTGAAGAACGCACGAGTGAGAGGCTGCAGAAAAGATGTGCAGTCTCAGAGACAAACACCCCCATCACCCTCCACTTTCACCTCCCCCCATCGAACAGATAAACAACCTCCCCCTTCCTTCCTGATGGAGGCTCGAAGTTATTTGTCAAGCACCACAAAATCTACAGGAAGAAGAAAAAGACCTGGAAGATGAATGAAGTTCAGCTCGAGAGCAGGAGTGAGTCATGAAGTGTGAGAGATTTCTGAGGTTTAGCATGTTTTTGTTTTATAGTTAGGGTGTAGTTTAGTGTGTTTAGTGTTGAGTTTAGTCAGTTTTTGTGTGTTTGAGTCAAAGCAATTAAATTATTTCTGAACGTGAGGAGGAGATGACCCAGAGGAGTAGAACTACAGAGTCAGAACCTCTCAGACAGAGGAGAGGATCATGAAGGAGAAGTCTAAGTCCGACAGTGAGATGAAGAGGGTGATCATGATTTGTTTTAGAAGAGGAATAGAGGAAGAGGGGGCTGGGCCCCACTAGGAGGTCTGACTCTGTGCTGAGGAGGGGGTCCAGAACCACTCTGACTGGGCCAACAGAACCAAAATTCAGTTCAGACGTCTGGAGAACAGAGGATGTGGATGTTGACCCGGAGAGCGTACTAATGGAGGAAAAGACACTTTTTTAATTGGCGTAAAATAAATATTTTGTCAATTTAACAAAACTGTAGTGTAGGGTTTTATTTTATTTTTTTTTAAGAAAAAACCTAAAGAGTTCAAATGAAAAATATATATATTTTAAATTATATATGTTTATTTCAGGCTGAGAAGGCGCTAAAGGACTGACTAGATTTTGTGGAAAAATGTTTAAAATTAGTACAGGTAGTCCTCGAGTTACGGCGCCCCCGACATACGGCAACTCGGACTTGCGAACGTCTCCCAGTGATGTCATCACACCTCCCATTGACTTTCAATAGCTGCACAGTGCCGTTTCTTTTGTGTGGGGGGTGTTAATACCTTTACCTTTAAGACCCTGTGGACTCCTCCCCTTCTCTGGCGTCAATCTTGTTCTGTGAATACAACATGTACTGGGAGTCCATTTTGTTTGTGCTCTGAGGGGTGCAGCCTGTAAAATTAGCAGCAGCTCTTGTTCTAATAGACTTACCTGTAAACACACCTGACCGAGGTGGATTGGATTTTAAAGAAAAAAGAGTGACGGCGAGGGATACAGGTACAGTTTTTTTTTACTGTTTTATTTCATTATGAAACGTACTGTGCAGTATT
>JARVLU010000324.1:27632036-27646615 GCA_031762415.1 Simpsonichthys santanae
TATACAGTACACAGTATATATGTATACTGTGTACATATGTATGTGTGTGTGTGTGGGGGTGGGGTGGGGGGGGGGGTTGAACCAACCACACAAATCATTTGAGGAAAATGTTTTCAAATTTTATATTGCTTAAAAGTGTAGTTTTCCCAAAGAACTGTGGGGGGGAGGGGGGGGGGATTATTTTATGGTTGCCAAGGCCACCATTGGCCACCCCCTGGCCCCTCTATTACACCTGATGGTGGATAACATTACCCCCTCCACTCACCAGGATCTGTCACTCTGCTCTGCCTCAAACAAGCAACAAAAAACTCCACCTTTTGTTTTTCTACACAGTGTAACTCCTACCCACTCATCTTGCACCAGCAACATTAGTTTCCTTGCATTCCCTGTTCAATTCCAGTCCAGAAAAACACTTATTTCCAAAACTACAAACATTCACTTTTCATAAACCTCAGCGATGGGGGAGATCAATGTACCGCTTCTTTCTCTTGATTTGAAATCAGATTTAAATAAGTAGACCAATCACTTTTTCATGAGTCAGTAAAAGCTGCTGGACTCTTACTTGGGCAACATCTGAGCCACCAGCCGGTCCGTTTTCTGTCTCTCCACCTCGAGCTCCTCTGTCCTCTCTCTGATCAGATCCTCCAGGTTGGAGGAGTACTGCTCCAACATCTTCAGCATGGAGTCAATGAGGTTGATCTTCTTTCCCTTTGTGATGCACTTGAACTGTTACATGAAACAGAGCAATTAGTAAGGGTAATTTCACAATAAGATTACGTAGGAACACGTGTCCTACCTGTTTGAAAATGTCCTCAAAGGTTGGCCTCTTGTCTGGCTCTTCACTCCAGGCCTGTTTCATTAGCTGGATCACATCTACAGGTGCCTCTTCCACTGACATAATAGGCCGACATAGAGGAGGAGGCGTTCTCACCTTGTTGACAATCTCTGTCAACACATGCAGAAAGAAAACAGGGAACACAGAAATGAAAATAACAAAAGGGGGAGTTTTTTCCAGCTAGTTTGGCCAGGTAACTGTGAATGCAGCTATTTCTAGCTGTGTGTTTAGGCACCCACCTTTTGGAGGCATGTCCAGCATGCAGAAAGGTGTCGAGCGAGAGATGACCTCCTGCACAACGATGGAGAAACTGTAGACATCCCCAAAGAAAGTTCCTCTCCTCCTCATACTCAAGTTCCTCAGCAGCTCCGGTGCCGTCCAGAGGAGGTCTATGTAGCAAAACAGTTGCACAAATGTGTATTTGACTATTTGCCATACACAAGAAAACTCAGAGAAATGATAAGGATGCACATGTTCTCACCCTCAGGCTTTTCCTCATCGATGTCAATGCCTTGTGCAAGCAAAATATCATTAAAGCCGTAATCCGTCACCTTCAGCACAAAGCGCCCATCGACCATACAGTTACGGGATTTTAGTCGTCCATGGATGATGTCACGATGATGCAAATACTTCATTCCCTGGTGACAATAAGTAAAGAGAAAATAAGATGATGTGTAAAATGAAGCTTATAAAATCCTTTTTTTTTAAATCTATCTCACCCTGATCAGATCCATTAATAAGGAAGACTTGAACATCCAGTCGAGACGCACTTCTTCATTGGCCAACAAATCCTCCAAGCTGCCTCTGGTGCAGTGCTCCGTCACGATGCCAAACACCCCGGAGTCGAAGAACAGTCCCAGAAACAGATTTAGGTTTTCATGCCTCATTTCTCTGAGCTGAAAGGAACACAAGGATCACAGCTGATCGCACATCTGATATCAGGCATTTGTTTGCTTTCTAATAGGAATGGCCATATTTATTTGGATTCAGTTGTCTGAATGACTTTGGCAGAACTAAATAAACTCCTAATTTTAAACTTTGTTTACCTTCACAAAGACCACCTCAGTGCCACCATTGACACTTGAGACTGTTCCTGATGGACATTTCTTCAGCCAAACCCAGTCACCCTGGAGAGAAGAAAATCCCAACACAATCTTTGTTAAACCTCAAAGTTCTGAAACCACTTCAAATCAGGAATCACATCTTTCTTCATATCTTTAACCACCTCATACACAGCAACATTGGAGCTGTCAGGAGTAGAGGCCAAGTAGCTGCGACCGGACACTGAATGGTGAGGTGTCTTCATGTCCCCCTGACTTTTCATGATGGCGTCGTCATTTAGCTTCTGCTCAAAAACAAAGGTGAAACGAGACAGAGCAGTTCTGAGCAATAATTACAAAACGTTAACGACTGTCAGAATCGATTCAGTACAGGACTGACCCGTTTGCTGATTTGAGTATTGATGAAGACCAGATCGTCCAGGGTCAGGACAACCTTTGATGATCCACCGTTTCCATCCCCCTCAATGCTAAGCCCAACTCTTCCTTTTCTTCAGAGCAGAAAGAAAATTAAATCAATTATGACAAAAACTGAAAATCCACCCCCCACCCCCCAACTGTGTGCTACATACTTCAAATGAAGAAAGATGTTCACTGCAAATCCAACCATTGAAACAGACAGCAGGAACAGAAAGAAGATTGTGATGGGATCCGTGCCTTTGGAAGGAAAAAGATTAGAAGGTTGAGTCCACCAAGTTGTCCACCAAGTTGTCCACCAAGTTGTCCACCAAGTTGTCCACCAAGTTGTCCACAGTGGACATATTCATGCAGTGAACACACTCACCTCCACTACAGGCAAAGTACGGGCTAAACCAGCAGCTTGAATCTTTGTAAGGTGTGCTGCCTGCAAAATGGATTGAACGCCCAAGATGTTTCAACCCCCCAGTCAAGCCATCTGTGTGAGCAGCATGAAGAGTATGTGTGGAATAGAGCACGTCCCCCATGCCATCAGAGTCCAGGACCACGTAACCAGCCTGCATTCCCTCACCGTTCCTTCCAGCCTGCAAGGGCTGATTGAAACCTTCAAACTCAAAGCCGCCCTCACTGTTTCCCAGGATGTGACCTGTCACCCAGCGGCTGTCATGTGTCCGGGCTTGTTCTGCAGCCATTGCTATGTAGTACATCATGTTGTAAATCGTGCCAAAGAATGGAGAAACCTAAGAACAATAAGGTAACACGTGAACAAATGTCTAATGTTTGCATCTTTGCTTGAAGATTATTCAAATTCTTTGTCATTTCCATTTGACTAAAAGGCTCACTAAAATGTCTTACCTGCTCTGGTGGAGTGCTGCTGCGTATCTCAAAGCGGTTCTGAGCATCTCTGAAGGCCTCGTAGAAATTGCGCTTTCCAGACTCCATAGTGATGGTGAGAACACCATCGTAGGCTTTTCGGAGCTTGGTATCATTCCCAAGCAGAGAGTAGTGAGTGTCTTTGTAGGGCAGTGAGTACAGAAGGGTGTCATAAGGAATAAACACATAACCACGGTCGATCATGCGCAAAGCTAAGGCCGTTGTCAGGAGCTTGTACTGGGCTTGGCCACCAATAAGGACAGAAGGCATGCACATGATGATCACTGCAAAGAGGTCATGGTTTAAAAATCAACATATCTACATGATTCATGTGACATTAAATAGGTTTGGTTTCTAAAACAGTGTGTCTTACCTTTGACTCGGTCTGTTTCTCGCACTTTAGTCAAAGCTCTCCGAGGCCCTTCCTTATCGGTCTCCATTGTAACTACAGGATTGACAGGCAAGCCAAGGACCCTCAGAGAAGAGGCCAACTCCTGTCCTGTGGCCTCCCACACATCTGTTTCCTCTGATATGATAGCCACATGGGCCCACTGAAAGAACCTTAGCACAGTGAAAAGTACATGGGAGGACAGAGGCAGCGGCCGCAGAAACGTGGGGTACATGCCTCCTGTTTTCATGTTGGGCTTGAGACAACCCCAGGAAAGAATACCAGCATCCCACTCTTTAGCGTACATTGCAGCTGAGGAGCAGTAACCTGGGTTGGCAGGGCCCAAAAAAGCAGAACCGTAACTTTCCAGGT
The DNA here is from genome assembly GCA_031762415.1 of Simpsonichthys santanae. Classification (NCBI taxonomy): domain Eukaryota; kingdom Metazoa; phylum Chordata; class Actinopteri; order Cyprinodontiformes; family Rivulidae; genus Simpsonichthys; species Simpsonichthys santanae. The sequence goes on from JARVLU010000324.1 coordinate 27,635,980, forward strand.
CAGCAAAGCGAACAAGTGCACGTGTAGCCTTGCAGTCCTCGTTGATCAGCGTGTAGTCGAACCAATAGCCTTTGTTGAGGTAGGGGTTCTTGTTTATGCGGCTGGTGGCAAGGCGGGCCGCCAAGTCAGGGAGAGCCTTTGCGTATAGGAGGTCACATGTCCAGGGTCCAACCAGGGCGACCTTGAAAGTGGTTGCCCAGATTTGACAGGGGAAAAACGAGATCATGAATAATAAAAGAAGAAACCAGTTTCCCCTCCATCTCCTGATGTGCTGCATGGGGGATGATGGCAACTGTGGTTTTGATGACAACGATAGTGATGTTGATAATAGTTCAAGCCGACTACTTCCATTCAAACTATTTGTAACCACTGTCCATATATGTCTTTTTCTTATCACTTTTACTGAGTGGTGCCGCCATCGTGGGTGGTAGGCGAGATTGTGCAGACAGCAAGGGTCTCTCTGCATTTCCATTTCTTCACAAATCTTTTCTGATGCCTCGGACAACAGAAACCAGGGACTGAGGGTTTATATTGGTCAGTGTGAGGGCGTCTGTGGCACTGGGGTGCCTCCCGTAGCACTTTGCAGACCTCTAGTCCAATGGTGGACAGGTGACAAATGGACCCATCACTGCCTCCAGAAAACAAGAATGGAAAAGGTTTGAACAGTGTTAACATGCTATTAAATAACTTTACTGTTCCAATTAGACTGGTGCAAACTTCATAAAACAGACTCAACTGCCTGGCTCTACATGTTGCTGGGCCTTTTTCTTTACCACATAGTGGTTTTGAATCTTATCAGTGTCCATCTGTTCTCATTGCTGAGGACATTGTGCCCGTGCTGTCCCTTGGAGAATTAATAGCTTGTCTGTAACAAGCTCATTAGCTCTGTCAGAGTCAAAGAGTTTAAAGCAAAAGCCAGAGAACCGGTAGCTAAATCAGGCTCCTAGCTTTCTTTTCTATGGATGGTCTTTCATTTTAGCCTTCCACATCCGTTATCTTCAACTTCAACCGAGTCATACTTATTGCACTTGAGTTTAAGAAGCCTCCAAATCATTTACTGTATTTATTTATTTATTTTGGTGTTATTTCATTCACACGTTCCTTGTTGACTGTGGTAAATTTAAAATAAATGTTGGGATTTGACAAACATCATCTATATTTTTCAAAAGCCATCTGAAGCAATTTGAGAAGAAACTTTAGCTTAGATGAAAAATATTGTTTAACGCAAGACTGGAAAAGAAGTCACGTGTTTGTCAAACAAATATGACTCAAAAATACATTAAAATAAATCTTTGTTTCTATTCAAAACTTGTTTCGCTCAAATATTGCAGTATTTTGAACAAGTGTACATCACAACATACTAAATAAAATGTAATTTCTTTACCGGAATGTAATAGAAACCAATATTGGTATCAGGCCTGATGGCTGGTACTCGTACTTGTACTCAAACATCCTGATACTTCCAACTGATACTACTTTCACGACACTGGTGACCTCCTCCACTTTGTTAGTAACCAACAAAAACTTTAAAATTCCTGTAGTTTGGAGATATTTTAGAATAAGGTGGTGTAAACAGCAGACTGTTTGCTGTGTTCTTAACAAAAGAAACGTGTTTCTAAGGCCATTGTGTACGTTTAAGTACGAACTCATTGACCCCTCATTATCTGTACTCAATTACCCATAATGCAGTACCGGTACTTGTACTTGTACTTGATAAAAATAAAAAAAATTGGTATTGGGATACTCCTAATAGTAACCAATAATCCCACTAAAGTGACTGACATCATCTTATCAGTTACCACCAATTATCCTGTTCCCGTGTGCTACTGAATATTAAAGTCTGTGTTTACCTTTAACTGTTGTTTTAAGTGTCACAAATACTATAAACTATTTTACAAGCTGTAACATAAATATAAGAGATTATATGAAATTATGTATGTTCCCACAAACAGCTGTCTCACTTACAGATCTCAATAAACCCACAGAGAGAAATGAATTGATTGTACCATAGCAATTTATAGAAGATACCTTTTAATATAATTTAAATTTTACCTGGAGGATTTTTCTACACAGGAGACATGCCAAGATTGACGCCATTAGGTAACACCATGTACATCTCAAGTGGTTTGAGTATTCAGCATCCAACAGTCATCTTTGTTCTTTCATTGTGGATAATATCAGAAGTAATCCAAATCCATGTACAGTAAAAAAAAAAAAAATGTGATAAAAAATGTGCTGTTATCTCGTCTTCTGTTCCAGTTCATGTAATAATATACAAAAAATAGGTTCACATTTCCAGTGGGTTAGTCTTCTCGCTTCGCTTCGTCCTGTCCGTCCCTGTTTTGGACTGGGACCCACCCCAAACCACAGGTAGAGAGACCACAGGTGGAGAGAAGCTGGGACCCTGTTGCAGGGTTTGGATTGGTAAAAATAGATTGGCCAGATAGACTGAGATCTGGAGAGTGGGAATAGGTAAACGAAAAGTTAAAAAAAAAAAAAAAAGTGGGAAGGACTGACGAGCTTTGGCTTCTTAACCTTCTTTAGCTTTTAATCCATACTAGTGTGAGAAGTGTGTGTGGTGTAAGGAGAGGGGGAAGGGTAAAGGGGAGGAAGGTGAAAGTAGAAGCACACTCACTGTTTGTACAGTGCTCACGTGCCGTACGAGCTGATTTGGCCCAGCGATGACTGCATAGTGACAGATACTTATAATAACCACAATTTAGTAACAAACCTGTATAATTTGATCAAAAGAAGAAAGAAAGGAGAACCTGTTGGGGTTGGCAGTCCATCTTCCAACCCGTTAAAAACCCAGCACAGAGGTACTATGTATTTAAAAAGATCCTTAGATGATTTATGGACATAACATGACAATATACGAATTTATGAAGCTTTTATAAATGTTAGCATGTGTCTCCCATATAAAATCTAAATCAGAAAGACAGGTGCACTCTGCTTTCCACTGCTTCTGTTGTTTTATCACACAGTAAACTTTTATTCCTTGAAGGAATACGTTCTTCCTGCTCTCTTTCATGATAAAATTTGAACAAACAGAGCTCAGACTACATGACGGGGATGAATCTCAGCCACTACCACACCAGATTTTAGCTCAGTGTCTGCACAGTGGGTAGTTATAGCTATTTTCATGTTTGCTAAAGTTGATTAGATGTGACCGCCATCTTAGATCAGATTGATTTTAAACACTGATCAACTTTGGATGAACGTCAATGAGATATTTTGCTAACAGACGAACAGTGTGGACTCCAGTCAGTGTCAAAGTTTCAAACAAAGAACTTGTGTGATCAATCAGAGCTCAGAGTATGTGTTGGGGATGATTCTCAGCTACTACCACACCAGAGTTTAGGAGAAAACACAAGCATGCACGGAGAGGACATACAAACTCTACCCAGAATGGTCCCCAGCTGGGATTTGAGCTGGCGACCTTCTCGCTGGAAGGCGGCAGCTCTACCAACTGCACCACAGTGCCGCTCCAGCAACACTCAATTTGTGTATTACGATGCTAAATGAGCTGAAGATGCAGATTAGACTGAAAGCTTTCAGCCAATGAAGTGATCGCTGAAATTTGACAAAGAACTGTGTTTGACTGGTGATTTATGTGAAACCAGACTTGGTATGATCAGTTTTTTCCACACCTCATTTAAGGCTTCACACTTCTGCAAATCCATAAAAGAGTGAAGCCCACTGTCCACAGCTCAGCATGAGCACCTTACATGCAGGAGATGTATGTAAGCTGGAGCACGGGGCTGAAAATATCCACTGCAGTATCTGTCGTAAGCTACAGGAAGTTAATCTTTTGACCTGGCAGCTGGAACGAAAGCCTTTAGAAACCAAGAATCTCCACTTTAGAGACAGAAAAGGTTTAGACAACGATGCTCAGATGCACATCTTTTGCTTTCTCTGTGGTCTGCTGAATACACCAGGGGTCGACTTGTTCTCGTTTTGTACAGTGGTAGAAGACTTGTTGGAGTAATCAGATTAGTCAGACGAGGCCTCGCTAAACTGATCTGCTGCACGCAAGCCTCTTAGTGACATGGCAGACAGGGCTGGAAGAGATCACTTCAAAGCAAGGTCAGATGCACTCAGTTCAGCTGACAGAAGATGTGGCAGACACAGCAAAAATACAGAAAACTGACCAACAGACTGAGCGGTTGATTTATGTCACACCTCTGTAACAGCTGTATATTACTGACAGCATGATGTGGGCAGGATTTGCAAAAGCAGCAACACAAGTATCTCCAATAAAATAGCTGTGAAACACAATACTGAGAAATCTTTCTGTGGGCGGAGCTTTAACGTGACCCACCTGAATTTATCAGGTGCATCAATTTGGCAGCTTCTCTCTCTCTCTCCGTGACGCCTCTCGCTCCTGCCAGGATCACAAGACTCAGGATGAGTAATCCTGAACGAAGTATCAGGAGATGTTTCGTCACCGTGCACACAAGGTTCAGCGACTCTGAAAATCAGGGAAAAACCTGGAGAATGACGTTCACATTTTTCAGGCAGTGAAAACTCAAGAGGATTTTAGGGGAAAAAATGTGAAAAATCAGGGAATCTGGACTGATCTGCTGATTAAAAGAGGATCTTTCCAAGATTTTGATGTGTTCATGTATGAACATTCCAGAATCACTGAGTCCATTTTCTGCTTCTGCACTGTTCATATGTATCCTGATTGACTGTGGTGCCTTTTTAGTATCTGATGTTATACAATACTTCTTCCACTTTGGGTCATGGGGGTCACCAGTGTCCACTCACTGTGCAAGGAGCGGGGTACACCCTGGTCAGGTCTCCAGTCCATCACGGGGCCACATAGAGACAAACGAGACAAACAATCATACACTCTCTCTCTCACTCATAACTAGGGACGATTTAGAGTCACCAATCAGTCTAAGATGTATGTTTTTGGACTGTGGGAGGAAACCGGAGTACCCCGAGAAAACCCACGCATGCACGGAGAGAACATGCGAACTCCACTCGGAAAGGCCCCTGGACAGGGATTTGAACCAGGGACCTGCTCTCTGAGAGGCAGCAGCTCTACCAGATGTACCACCGTGCTGCCCTATTCAAGGATTCAAGGTTTTTTATTGTCATTCACATCGCATGTGGTACATGAGGTGGAACGAAATTGTGCGCACAGGGTCCCAGTTACATCCAACAACAGGAAGAATATAAATTGTAAACGAAACAGTAATAAGAGGTGAACTAAGAATACATTTTTTTTAAATTGCCGAACAACAGCAGCACGAAAGAGTCTGTGCGAGTAGATGAGTATGAATGAATACAGCAGCATGAAATAATCAGCAGCACGAGATCAGCAGCATGGATAATCAGCAGCCCATATCATCAATCAAAGTGGCATTTCAGCGATTAAAAAAATTAATAATTGGGAATAACTGCTGTATTTTTGTATTTTGTGCAGATGTAATATCTCCTGGAATTTTAGGACTTACTCAGAGGAAAATCAAAGAAAACTCAGAATTTTGTTTTCATGAAATGCTGGGAAGCCTTGACTTTAAGATCATTCTTGCAGCAGTCATTTCAAATCTGTTATTTTTCTCATCGTCTGAGATGAAACCATTGGAGGAAGAGTTTTGTCTTGATTTGATAGCAAATATAGACCAAGTAGATGTAAGTTTGACCTACATTCTGTTTGTTGATAAATGTGCAGAGAGGGCGGGAGAAAATGATTAGTTGTTTAAAACTGGGCCGGTGTTCACGTCCCTCGAGACAACAGCAGCAGCTAATCCTTAAAAAACGGCTGACGAGATTTACTTTTGGGAAATACAATACAGTATATCACTTTTTAATAATAACAGAAAGTTGCACATCTGATCGTTCTTTCACTTTTGTAGATTTTAGCGATGTGATAAAATAGGTTTCTATGTTCAATGAACACAAAAAACTCAAGGAAGTTAGCAAAGAGCCTGTTTTAAACAGGCTCCTTGGTCATGTTGTTGCAGCAGCCTGTAACTGTTCTTATGTTTTCTGACGCCATGCAAAAAACAATGATAACACATTCTGGCATATAAAATAGTTTAGCACCTAAAAAAGACGATTCTCTGAGGTTTAAGCTGAAAACTTGGCTTGCAGATGAGCAATTCTAGGATGATGGACCCTTCAGGTCCTGTGTCAGTTTTCCATCTTTAGGACTTTGACACTGTTCATCTGCTGTGACATTTATTTATTTTTGTCTTCTATATGATTGCTTTCCATTGTTTTGAAGCACACGCTGCACAATATGCAGGAAAAAGTGTATAATTCTGTAAATGAAACCTTTTAGGATTTCACAGATTACAGAACTGGACCATGGCATGCTCCAAACCCTGCACAAAGAAAAATGTTCTCACAAGTCTGAACATTAAACTAGTTAGTTGACCTAATTTACCGATTCAACATGTCAAACCGAAAATAGGTGACACATCGTATGTGGGAAGTCCCATGAGCAGTGCTCCTCAGTCCCAGTCCTCGAGGACCACTATCCTGCAGACTTTAATTGTTTCCTTGCACTTCAGCAGATCTTCAAGTTCTGCAGAAGTCTTTTAATCACTCATTTATTCAAACGAGGTGTGTTAATGCTGAGAAACATGTAAAACATGCAGGGTAGTGGCCCTCGAGGACCAGGATTAGGAACCACTGGAGGATGCAGCAACATCAATTTATTTACACTTTACATCTATTAAATAATGTCAGACCCACTGAGGGCAGCAAGACTTCTTGGTTTTGAAATACGTTTTATTTTTCCTTTGTTTAGTCTTAGTGACTTCAGCTAATAACGTACAGATTATGAGTCGAAAAAGAGTTTATGTTTGAAGGTTTGTGAGCTCAATGATCCAGGTAGATAAATCATGTCGTCTGGACCAGTTTCTTTAAGGGAGAATTGTTTCGTCTTTCATCTGAAAGACTTCATCAGTCTGAGGCCTGCCAACCAGACCTGACTCACAAATAGGACCTCCTTGATGTGTTTCAAGCCAGCCCAAACAAACTAGCTTTACACATGCAAAAAGGGGATCATCCATCCAAAACAATCAACCATCATGACATGATTTAACCTTTGTTGTCATTTACCTGGATGACTGAGCTTACAAACCTTTTTTCTAAATCATTTTGACCTTGGTATCCTCAGGCTGTTTCTGTGAGTAGCAAATTGTCCATCCGGCCTAAAACATTTGATTGTTGTATGATGATTGATTGTTTTGGATGGATGGTCCCTTTGTTGCATGTGTAAAGCTAGTTTCTTTGAGCTGGCTTGAAACACATCGAGGAGGTGCTATTTGTGAGACAGAGCTGGGTTGGCAGGCCTCAGACTGATGAAGTCTTTCAGATGAAACATTTCCCCCTTAAAAAAAAAACTGGTCCACATGACACGATTTAACCATTTTTGTGGTTTACGTTTTACTTTCTGCTCATAATATTACAGCTTGCTGCCAAATTATTTGTGGGGTTTTGAGATTCCAGGTCCATTTTATCCTTGTAGATTTTTTTTTTTTTTGTTGTAAAAATCAGATTTTTTTAAAGTAAAGTAAATGGATGTATGTATGTTTATTTTTAACCTCCTGACGACCAGCAGTTCAAATTTGTCCTCCGTTTGTAAACCTGAATATCTCCACCCACAGCACACTGAATTAACTCCTTTTGCTCGTTACAGAGGACATTTAGGTCTTTTCAGTGATACCATTTATAAAAGGGTGGACTTTGGTACCTTTCTACTCATGAATTATACAATATTGGACATGGACAATATTTATTTATCCTGGTAGTCAGGAGGTTATCACACAAAAACACTGAGATTTTTTAAAGTTGACTTCCTTGTGTTGTCAAATCCTGGTTGAATCGTAGCTTGTCAAGATACAACAGCACCACCTGGTGGTTCTGCTGAGGTTCTATTTAAACAAACAAATAAATAAACAAATAAAAAAATGAATAAATGAATTAATTAATAAATAAATGCATTTTTGGGGAGCAGAAAAAGGGTTTGTAAGCTCAATCATCCAGGTAGATAAATCACAGAAAAGGTTAACTCATTGTTTTTGTTGGGAAGCCACTTTAAGAAATTAATATATATTTACTCTCTTAATAACAGATTTAGTTTGTTCATCATCCCCAGAAAAGTTACTAAAACAAATCTTCAACAAGATCAGATAAAATTAGATTCTGACCTCTATCATAAACATGTTTTCTTCTTTTCTAAAATTTCATGTCATACTTTATATAAATCACGACTGTATTTTAATTTCAGAATAAAAGGCCCGTAAAATACAGTATATCTTACTGTAACTAGATATGAAGATGGAGACCTTTTTTTAAATTTGAAGATTAGAAAATACACGATAAAGGCATTTGGGGGTAGTTCTTAATACAGTATTTCCTCAAAACAACATCTGAATGGTTTATCAGCACTTTTCAATCAACTGGGTTACTGGGTTGCACATGTACGCACGATATGTGTGAACTATCACAAACTTTATCACACAGGCCCATAATCAAGAGCGTTTTCAGCTTATCTCTGTACAGAAACTGATTCTGAACCAAAGAGTAGGACAGTTTCTGCTGACATGAGGAACTGACAGACTGTGACAGCAGCACAGACTTATCAGCTGTGTCACATTAGTGTGTACGTTACTGCTTTTATCAACACCTAATGAGTCAATGCATTGGTTGTGATTAGATGCAAGCTGCGTGTTTGCAATGGGGGGGCAGGATATTTGATCGAACAAGCTGCTGTGACCCTAAGCTAAAGTCTACTAACTAGATTAAATAACTTTCTTTGTGGAAACAGCTGTTTAATGCTGTATAGGGAACAGTAAACTCTCCATATCAATAAACACATCACTACAACAAGCTTCTGGAAAGGGGTGGGGCAGTGCCAAACATTTTAATTTCTTCTGCTATGAAATTAGCACTAGGCACCTTCTAGAAACCACACAGACATGCTGCTCAACCCAGAGCTACACTGCAGGACATCACCGACTGATGTCCTGGCATTCTTGGGGGGATTAACTCTTGCTGTCTACCTGGTGAAACTCACCTGGAGATGTTGGTGTGGACTCAGAGCGTTTATCTTGTCTGCGCATTGGCAGGTGGATTTTAGGACGTATGGACGATGGGCAGGTAACGTCTAATAATATCTACAGAAAGGCTAAATTTGATGTTTTTATTTATTTTTTTTTGTTTACTCACTGTGTAACCGGACAGCGCATGAAGACATGTTTCACTGGGATGACAAAGAAATAGGTTCCTGAGATTAGGAGTAGATTTTTTTTTTTTTAAATATACATTTTTGTTATTCTGTTATTAGCTACACTGATATGCCCTCCAGCTGGTCTGATGGGGTCTATACAAGCTGTCTCCATTCCTTCTTGAAATAATATTTCTATCTTTTTGTCTAGAAATAGCAGTCCACTTCATCCTCTTCTTTCCTCCATGGTGTACTCCACCATATGAACAAGCAGTTTGGGCAATTGATTGACTTACTTTAAGAAATGTCTTGGTCCACTGTTGTTTACCGTTTACACTTAAAGAGCATTTTAACAACAAGGTACTTTAAAACGTAGATTTTTGTCTACAGGTTTGGTAAGAGTACCAAATATTGGACACCCGTTGACAAACTATTATTCAGCGGCAGAGATCTGTAGCAATGCCTCGGACAAGAAAGATCTTGTAGAACATTTGACCTTGCGACCTTGAAACCTTTGAAAAGCATATGTGACATTCTGCCTATATGATGCATGTGTGCATGAAGTTTCATTAAATTGTTTTGATCAGAAGTTATGGGCGGGACAAGAGAAAGTTGACGGACATCCGGATGGTGACTAAACCAGAATACGTCACGCCTAGAGATGAGCCAAACGGCTCTATGAAGGGAACCAGATCTAGATGAGCCGGTTGCTCCGTAGAGCCTTTCACTTTTGATTGACAGCAACGTCATTACATACAAATTACGTCATTATCTACGCCGTACGCGATAATGATCGTCACCAGGGCATGGATTTTGTCAAGTGGGAGAAGCCTGCCCTACCCTCCTACTGCAGAACTCCTTGTCTTTGCCCGTTTTCCTTCTTCATGGTGAAAAAAAGTGAAGGAGGGATGATTGTCTGCATCTGAAGGGGAAAGCATGAAGAAATTATGAGGAGGAAACAAAGTAAAACTAGGAACAGCTCTTTAGTCTCACATACAAATGAAGTGTTTCTATATACAGTATTTTTATTGGTTTTGTTACAGCTTAAAAAAGACTGCTTTCAAACTGGAGGGAAAGAAGTGACTGCGATGATTTGTTTGATGAATAAATGCATTTTTTTTTTAATAATAATGATTCATGGCAAGAAAGTTCATGCTCAATAATCCAGGTACCAAATTCTATAATAAAATAATGATAAATAATGATTCATCCATCCATTATCTTTACTTGCCTCTTCCTTTTCATGTTGTGAGAGTCACTGGTGCCCATGTCCAGCAGTCACTGTGCGAGAGACAGGGGACACCCTGGACAGGTCTCCAGTCCATCACAGGGACACATAGAGACAAACTGTTCACTCTCTCACTCACAACTAGAGACAATTTAGAGTTACCAATCAGCCTAACATGCATGTTTTTGGTCTGTGGGAGGAAACTGGAGAAAACCCAC
>JARVLU010000324.1:27654923-27667824 GCA_031762415.1 Simpsonichthys santanae
ACAGGCTGATTGCCTCCATGCCACGCCGCATTGAAGCAGTCATTTCTGCAAAAGGATTCCTGACCAAGTATTGAGTGTATAACTGAACATGATTATTTGAAGGTTGACTTTTTTGTATTAAAAACACTTCTTTTATTGGTCGGATGAAATATGCTAATTTTTTGGGACAGGCATTTTGGTTTTCATGAGCTGTTTGCCATAATCATCAGTATTAAAACAATTAAAGACCTGAAATATTTTAGTTGGTGTGTAATGAATCTGAAATATATGAAAGTTTCATTTTGATCATTACATTATGTAAAATAATGACCTTTATCACAATATGCTAATTTTTTTAGAAGGACCTGTACTTCTAATACATGTTTTTAGTTTTACATCTGCAACCTAAAAAATCCAAGTTATTGCCTCATGTGAAAACAGACGAGATGAAAATGTCAAGCTGAGGCCAAAATTAAAAATGAGTTCCCTCTTTGTGCACGTAGGGCAGAAAGACTCTGTGATAAAAGTGTGTTGGTAAAAGAAGAAGTCAATAATAAAAGGTCAAAGCAGGAAAATAACAAGTTGTTTTTCAAATGAATCTTGCAGGTTATTCAGATAACAAAAACACCCCAAAGCCAGAAACGTTTTATTCCTGAAATCGTGAAATATACACTTCTGTACTCCCGACACTCAGCAACCTGTTGTGCTCCAACGAACTCAGTTCTTGTAACGAACAATGTTTTGACACATTCATATTTCTGTCGGTCTGACAGTTGGCCTAAAGTTTACAAACAGGAAGTTACATCAACATAATTTATAACACAAACATTAGTAAAGCGAGACTTAGTCACAAAGCCGTGTGCAAAAATAGGAATGTCTCCGATTTAAATATAAAAACTTCAAGTAGCGCTCGGCTGTGCTACTTTAACTCTTGTATTGTCTAATTTTACAAACATTCATGTTCTTTAGGGGGGAAAATTACTCACCTTATTTAACTGCATAAAAATACATTTTTAAAAAATGTTCCCCATAAAAAGACAAGTCAGTCTTTTAGAGCCGTCTCAGCCTGAAATAAAAATATCATTTCAATTACTTTTAATGGGCAGCACGGTGGTGCAACTGGTAGAGCTGCTGCCTCTCAGCAAGCAGGTTACCTTGGTTCAAAACCCGGTCCTGGAGCCTTTCTGGGTGGTTTGCATGTTCTCTCCGTGCATGCGTGGGTTTTCTCTCGGTACTCCGGTTTCCTCCCCCAGATCAAAAACATGCATGTTAGACTGACTGGTAATCACAGGTGTCAAACTCCAGGCCTCAAGGGCCGGAGTCCTGCAACATTTAGATGAGTCTCTGATGCCACACACAGCTGAATCAAATAAAGAGGTCATTAGCAGGACTTTGGAGAACTTGACTGCAATGAGAAACTAATTCAGTCATATGATTCAGGTGTTTAGGACCAGTGGAACATCTAAAATTGAGGCCTGGAGTTTGACACCCCTGTTCTAAATTGTCTCTAGATGTGAGAGAGTGAATGGTTGTTTGTCTTGTTTGTCTCTGTGTCCCTGTGATGGACTGAGACCTGTCCAGGGCTCTCACACAGTGACTGCTGGACATGGGCACCATCTATTGAGCCAATATAAAAACTGAAAACAGTAACAAAGGTAAAAAGAAAAACCATACTGAGAGGAAAGCATTACTTTATGATATGATAAATATGGGATTAAAATGTGTTTTTAGTGTACAGTAGTCCCTCACTACTTTGAGGTGCGACTTTCACAGACTCGAACTTTAGTGGTTTTTCAAAATAAGACTGGACTTGACACACAAGTGGCTGACTGATGGATGAGCCACACGATCGGCATGGAATTTTTATATTCTTTAAATTATTTAAACTTATTTAGCACCAGGGAGAAGCTCCCTCCTGCAGCGTGTCTCCGCACTGCAGCGGAGAAGTGGGCGTGGCTGAGAGCACTGGCAGCGAGAGCTGAAATCATGACGTGTTGTGCTCTTTCAGAGTGTTTAGGAACATTGTAAGTGTGGGAAGGGTTTATATATCTACTTACTACTTGTACTACTATTCCTACTTCGTGGTTTTTCACTTCACGGGTGGACTGCGAATGGAACCCCCCACGATAAATGAGGGACCGCTGTATTCTGGTGTGGCTGATTTTCCTCCTCAGGAACACGAGTGCAGTAAAGTTACTATGAGGTTGTGAAAAGAAAAACTTAAGAGCAAAATGAAAAAGTAGAAGGATTTTTAGGCTTTTTCATATAAAACAAAACAAAAAAAAAACATTTCTATTGACAGCACCAAAATAAATTAACAAATAAAAACAGACAAAAATAAATATGTGGCTTAATTTTTCCCCAAAAGACAATACAAGGGTTAACATTTGTTTTTAAAAAGGTAGCAAATAAAAGTATTAAATACCTCACAAGAGCATTTTTAAATATAAAACCGAGTTAACTGAGTTGTGTCCCTGTGATGGACTGGAGACCCGTTCAGGGTGTCCCCCGCCTCTTGCACAGTGACTGCAGGACATGGGCACTAATGACCCGCGTAATCCGAAAAGGAAGAAGCGGGTAAAGATGATGGATGGATGGAAAACAGAGTTAACTTGATACCACTTACTTTGAAGTAACATCTAAGCTTTAGCTCCATGTGTATGACCAAACTCAGAGATCTGTGTAAGTGACCGGTGTGACCCCATGAATCAGCAGCGTTGGCCCCAATCCGCTGGTCACCGCTTCCAGCTGAGACAAGTACCGCTGTGACTGGCTGCGGGCAGCAGGGGGCCGAGGTAAATACAGGAAGCGAACGGCAGCCTGAGAGCTGCGCTCCATCAACATGGAGTTCACCGCTGACAAATAGTCCTCGGAGAGAGGCGGCGCCGGCTCTACAGAGCGCTCCCCCTCCGGCACGGTGTAGTGCTGCACCACGGAGTCCCAAGGCACGATCTTTATGGACGCCCTGATCCTCAGTTTCTTCAGCAGCTCACGGAACGCCTCTTCGTTGACCAACCAGCCCTGATCGCCGGAGCCCGTCTCCACGTTCAGGAAGATCCTCATTCGGGCGTGGCGCCACTTGCTGGACATGTTGAGCACGCAGGCCATCTGCAGCAGGAAGAGGCTGCACACGTCCTGATAGTCGCAGCTGCCCGGCTGCAGCAGGTTGAGAGGCCAAACGTCTATAATCCGCTCCGACCCGTCCGTTTTGCTGTCTTTATTTTCCCCCTGCAGCTGGAAGAAGTATCGGCCGAGGCAGACGTTTTTATTCATCTTCAGGGCGTCAGAAATGATGCCGACGTACTCCTCGGGCTTTAACCACCGCGGGCTTTCAACGTGTCGGACCGGGGGGAAATAAGCTTGCAGCGAAGGCAGGTCAACCCCAAAGTTATACTCATCCTCAACGCTCTGCTCGACCGAAGACTGACAGAAGGCAGAGTCTTGCAGGAAGAAGTCATCAGGAATGCAGTTGTCGTAGAAACCCAAAATCAACATGTTGGGCTTCATGCCGCCTTGGATGAAGATAAACAAAATCAGAGTGACAAGAAAAGACCACATGAAGAAACATATGGAGGTAAAAAAAAAACACTCACCAAGTCCTGTGATGCGCAGCAGATGTTGAGTTCCTTGTCTGACCGAAGGAGAGAGAGTCAGGTCTACGAAGGCCTTCACACCCAGTTTATCAACCAGGCTCAGCCAGAAGTTGTACTTGGTCTGAACCGGGTCTGACGGCAGAGAGTCTGGAACACAGGACAGGAAGAATCAACTTTGGGGCGATTCACAGTTTCCATCATTTCACAAGCATACAAACCACACTCTGGGGGGAGGGGTTCAAAGACTAGTGTACACTTTAAAAATAAAATAAAAAAGATGACCATTGCTGCCACTCTCTGTTTTAAAGTGCAGGGGAAAAAGTCAGATTGTCATCATCATATGTTCCCATTCAATGGTGAAATTAATCCTCTGCGTTTAACCCATCACACCTGAGATGCACCCTGGTGGAGCAGTGGGCAGCTATGTGAGCGCCCGGGGAGCAACTGGGGATTAGGTGTCTTGCACAGACGTCACAACATGTGGGAATGGTTGGGAGTCAAACTGCGACTTTCTGGTCCCAGGTCGGTTGCCCTGCCTCTACCCCATCTCGACCCCCTCACAGCAGAGCTCCCCTCTGAACTCAAACACATTGAAAACAAACCACACATCTGCACAGCCACCACTAATCTCACTGTCAGTGACAGAGACCTCCCGCGCCGCTCCCCGAGACTTTTCTTTCTACAATCTAACTGTATTTAATGTGAATGCATTCGGAGCATCATCATCATCATCGTACAGACATGCAGGCGGCCCGGATTAGTTAATCGGGAGGACCGGGACATTTTCCTGTGAGCCGGTCTGATGTATGGGCTGCAGGGGCCGGTGCTCAGTCATGGCCCTGGGTTTATCACCACTACAGCTGCAACAGGGAGTGCACCCTTCTATTTCTTCATGAACGGGTTAGGATGCGTGACAGAAGCAGAGCGCTATGTCTGTAGCATCTTAGCTAGCACGTCTGTATTGCGTGCCGCTACAGACATGTCCAACTTGCGCTTGTGGTCAAACACTTGGCGGGTGTCTCGGTGAGACTCGCGTTTCTGCTGCTTCTGTTTCTTTATTTGAACAATATTAAAAACCAATCGACAAATATTTGTAGCTGACAGATTAAAGCAAAGCAGTTGTGAGACGTACGGATGTGCAATGATTATTTTACCTTAGTACAATATTGTAGCGTCCCAAAAAGACTGTGCGAGATACAAAGCATGCTGGGTAGCCTCGTGGAAATTATGTGTGCAATGGTTTTGACTGTTTCTGAGTGTATAAATGGGATGTTCTTATTAATGTCCTGCTTATGTTTGGTTTGGCATTTATGTTGAAGACTCTGTTATGGGCTGTAAACAGACTCCATGAGTCAGAGGTTGTTCCTGATATGTATAAGGGGGAAAACACTACCTGCTGGAGGGCAAAATGGTGTACCAATAATAAAGGGTGACGTCACGTGCGAGCAACTCTGTTGTGGGTTTACTGAGAACACTTGTGAGCTGCTAAATATCCATGTAAGCACACGGGTTTAAATGTCTTATCTTCCTATAACATGTGGGCATCGTGGAAGTCATTTATCTGGAAGCTTTTGGAGGGGAGTCTCCAAAAAGCATAAGTTTTGTACACTTGTGGAAATGTTGAAATCTGTGAATCACCTCTTACTAATGTTAGAAAATCTCTTTCAAGCAAACATTTTTAAAGCTGTCAAACTTCAGAAGGCGACTTGACTTAAGAATCATGTGACAAAAGTTTTCAACACCGCAAAGACTATGTGTTTTGATGAGAAACAAGAAGGAAAGTCAAAGAACCCCTAACAACAGTGTTACCACAGGTATGTTCCACCTGGACGTCTACATTATACAGGAAGTATGCAGTTAAGGACTAACACTTTTAAAGTTTAGATTAATTTAAAAAGGAAACATAACATTTATTCAGTTTTTGGTAAAACTGCCAGATGAACACTGATTGACTGCTGAGCATTACCCAGATCTCCCAGCTGAACGTGACCCAACACATACAGCCCCCCCTTCTTCAGCTGGTTCACGAACAGGATGAGCTGGCAGGAGGAGCGTGGGTTGGCCACCATCAGCAACACCTGAGGCCTCCAGAACTTCACGTGGTCTTTCCTCACGTCCAACATCAGCAGATACTTCCGCACCTAAACCACAGAGAGCAAAGGGCAAAACAAGTGGGGAAACTGATGAACGCTGCGTGGCCGAAATGTGTTTAAGATGTTTTTTTATTGTTTAGGCTAAAACAAGCAAAAGACAAGCTGAAAATAGCGAAGCTATTGCGTAAGGCTAAAATGAGCAAAACAAGAGCTGAAAGCTACAAAATGCAAAATTGTAGCTAAGCTTTCAAATTAACAATAGATGAAAACAGTAGGGGGCGACATGGTAGCACAGTTGGTAGAGCTGTTGCCTCTCAGCGTGAAGGCTGCCAGATCAAATCCCAGCCAGGGACCTTTCTGGGTGGAGTTCAAATGTTCTCTCCGTGCATGTGTGAGTTTTCTCTGGGCACTCTGGTTTCCTCCCACAGTCCAAAAACATGCACGTTAGGCTGATTGGTAACTCTGAATTGTCAATACAGTACGTGTGAGTGAGAGAGTGAATGGTTGTCTGTCTCATTTGTCTCTATGTGATGGACTGGAAACCTGTCCAGGGTGTCGCCTCTCGCACAGTGACTTCTGGACATGAGCACCAGTGACCCCCATGACCCAAAAAGGAAGAAGTGGATAAAAGATAATGGATGGATGGATGAAAACAGTAACAAAAAGATAATTTTAGTAAATCTGGAGCAATGGCTAAACTTGGCACAAAACACAAAACAGGCAAAGCTAAATCTAATTAGCAAAGCACTAGCAAAAAAAGGTAAAAGTAGCTATGGCAAGTTAGCATCTAAATGGTAAAATTAGCAAAACAGTATAGCTAAATGCTAAAAGAAGTAAAATTTTTGTTAAATAGTAATATTAGCTAAACTGTAACTTAAAACTACAAGCAAAACAGTATCTAAAAGATAATATTAGAAAGACAACCGCTAAAATTAACAAAACAGCAGACAAATCACAAATCAGCAAAACTGCAACTAAAGGCTAAAACTAGCAAAAAAATAAAAATAAAAAAATAAAAAAAACTTAGCAAAATAGCAATGTATTAGCAAAAAACTCAAATTTGTAAAATGTACCTTAAAGCTATAGCTAAAAATAGTCTAATTTAAACAACAGGAGCTAAAAGCTAAAATCAGCAAAATTCTAAACACTAAATAAGTAACACATTACCAGAAAGATCAAATTATCTTATGTGTTGCTGAAAGCAGCAGCTAAAATGTAAAATTAGCAAAACCTTTAGCTGAAATTAGCTAAACTGTAGCTTAAAACTATAAGCAAAACAGTAGCTAATATAAGCTAATAGACAAGCCAGCAGCTAAACCTTAAAATTAGCACGATGGTATATAAAAACTAAAAGTAGCATAAGACGAAAAAGATTGTCACTTGAAGTCGATTTCAAACAACTACTATGTTTTCAAAGGAACTGAAGAGACCTCAACATGTTTTCATGGGGAAAGGTTTTTGTAAATAAAGCTCAGTAATTCAAAAAGTACAGAAATTACAAACACTAAAAGCCTTTACGTTATTCTCAACCAAGCACAATGTTGAAAAAATGAATGGTTAAAATAACACAAAGTAACAGGAAGTAACAAGAAAACAATCATGTGAGTACTGAATTAGCATTCAGTCATGAGCGTCAGGTACCTGGTGGAAAATGAGAGCCTGACTGATGTACCCCCAGCTGCTTGTGGGTGATCTGTAGTGGAGGAAAAGGAGCAGCAGCAACAGCAGGACGATGCTGCCTGATGAGTACACGGGGTTAATGACGAACATCATGACCAGACAGCTGACAATCCCCAACAGACAGGTGTGCCAGGAGAAGAGCTGGAAGGTCGGTCTGGTCAACACAACAAACGACCATGTCAGTCAGGTCTAACATACAGTATATCAAAGATTACAATATACATTTTCTGAAAGTTAGACACAAACAATCCATCTTTTTACCTGAAATTTGGTGCAGACGCCCACTCCAAAGCCAAACAGGCCAGGTCAACGGCAGCGTAGGCAAGCAAGTAGAAAACAGTCACCAGACCAGCCACAGCGTTGAGCTGCCCTGCAAACACCACACACTGACACGCAAACACACCGTCAGAGCATAAGCTCAGTTCAGAAAGTTAAAGATGTTTGTGGTGCAGAAACTAACCTGTGCCAGGCCCCAGGTGTACAGCACTGCCACCCACGGGTTCCCAGAGGTTGAAGTGATGGCAGCTGGAGCCAAGGGCCAACCTGTGGAGAAAACACCAGTTCAAAAAGAAAAAAATAACTCAATGTACATAAAAAGAAACGGCACAAAATATGATGCCTTGCCAAAAAGATGGTCCACAGCAAGCGCATGGAGTATACGGGAAGCTCCGATCATGGCGCACATTGCAGCGGACAAGGATGCGCAGTATATTCCTACAGTGACCAATGGTGGCCAGAGGCTGATTCGCTGAAAAAATCCATAGTCTTGAATCAACAATGTCCTAAAGAAAAGAAAGAAATACAGGATTGGTCAGAACCAAAGCTGCTTTTCTGAAGGCATAGTAGGTACAAGTGATATCAGACCTGTCACAAGTAGCGCTGGCCAGGATGAAGAGGAGTACGTAGACCATGAAGGTGTAAAAGACAGCTATGATGGTGCCTCTAGGGATGGAGACACTCGGAGTCTTCAGCTCCCCTTCAGATGTGTGAAACAGGAGAAAGCACGAGTGAACATGTTTACCATTTTCCATGGTCTCGACTCGGTCCCATCAAGGTTGACCCGGAGTCTTTCCAGTGGGTGATCCCACCCACTTTCAGGACTGTTCTTAGAGTCTACCCAGCTGAGGCTCCAAACGAGCCGAGTCAAGCTGAAGATTTGACGTCAGCAGACTGCAGGCCATCAAATGACCAGAGAGCAATGTCACCCATGAGCGTCTCCTTCACAAGAATCAAACCCACCATTTTTAAAATCTCGCAGCCGCAGCATTGGTTCTTTTTATTTGCATTTAAAAATCTAAATATCCAATAAAATGGCAACATGTGAACCAACACCATGGTGCTTTAAAGACAAGCCAATGTTTCCGTTCGTCAGAATTTAGATGGAACTAAACCAAAAACAGAGAAATGGACTCAATTTATAAGCTCAGACCGGTGGAGGGAAGATGGCATCAGCTCGGCCACGGCAGTTTTGGAAACCATGGCAGAAAATGGTGAATGTTTTTATTTAACTTATTACTCTTTAGCAGCAAAGTTTGGCCGACTGAGCAATGATGACCTGCACACATCAATGTGGTGCTCAGATATAAGGAAAATTAGAGAGATGGTGCAGGACCGAGTCAGGTGGAATAGGGGTGGAGTGAGTCTAAATGGAGTAGAACTGTGAGGGTATGTCTGTACTTCTAAACATCACCTGCTAAATCTGTTTAATCCAGCAACAACAGATGAGTAA
Organism: Simpsonichthys santanae; assembly: GCA_031762415.1. Classification (NCBI taxonomy): domain Eukaryota; kingdom Metazoa; phylum Chordata; class Actinopteri; order Cyprinodontiformes; family Rivulidae; genus Simpsonichthys; species Simpsonichthys santanae. Next base: position 27,663,998 of record JARVLU010000324.1, read on the forward strand.
ATCTGTCAGATAGTTGTACAGAAACTTAGAAGCAGAGTCTTTCCCTTTAAAATGTTACAAATAACAATACATCACAGTAATAATCTCATGAGATAAAGACACTTTGTGTTATTGTGATTAGCCGTGTAAAATTATGACAAGGTGTCACCTGACATGTTGGCTCCGGCCATGATGCCCGTGCAGCTGGTGAACATGACGGCAAACACGCTGGCAAAAGACATGACAGAGTTGGTGCTGTAGTCCAGAGAATAACCAGCTGCAAAACAAAAATGGTATATATCAAGTTTTTTTATAAAAGCTGCTGAATGTGTCCGTCAGTTTTGATGTAAATAAAGTTAGTACACAGTACAGTAGACCCTCGTTACTTCACAGTTCATTTTTCGCAGCTGTTTTGCCAGTCTAAAGAACTACATTATCCAGAAGCCATCAGTTCACTTCCCAGAAGTCAACACTGCTCTTCCAAATGCTGCTTGCTGCAAATGGAGGGAAAGTTTTGCAGCAAAGTCAGAAGTTCTATAAGGATAAGCAGGACTGGCAGGAAAGTCACAAATAATTCTGAAGCTGAACTCATCCTTCAAGTTGTATCTTCACTGCTGAGTAGCTGAACTGCAGGTGATCTGGACTCAGTGTGAACCGGATCCTGGGAGCTGCAGAATGACAGACGGCTGCAGGGTTCAATCTGGTTCTGGTCGCGTGGTGCTGGTCTGGACTGGGCCAGAGGTGGTGGATTAAATCCTGGGCAGTAGCATGCGCACATCAAGCTGGATGGAGCGGTGGGCTTCAGTCATGCTGTACTGGGACTTTTTTTCATCTATCGAGTCAAACCAGAACCGAGCTGCTCCTGTACTGCAGAGCCTGGTAATTAAAATGTATAGTTCCTGTACAAATGTACATATAAGTACTGTATGTTGTTAAAATTAGTAGGTTTAAGTGTTTAGATGACTGACTGTGGGCTTCATCACTGCAGGACATGTCTGCAGAAATGAACCGAGTTGGAATAAAACCGAGTTGGACTGGAACCAGAGCTGTTGCTGTTCTGCAGAGCTAGTAAGCAAAATTTTGCAACATGTTGTTAAAATGACATAGGTTTAAGAGTTTACAACAATCCAAGAGTGTGGGAAGGGTTTATAAAGCCTTAATATAAAGTTTACTGTACTTGAACTTGAACTACTGTATCCCTACTGCGCGGTTTTTCACTTGTCATGGGGCTTCAGGATATGGATCCCCCGTGATAAACGAGGGACTTACTGTACTGAAATATCTACACAGCAAGTTGCTAAAACAATCAAAACAACTCATTTGAAAATATGTTTACATATTCATTTCTAAAGGTGTTATGCTCAGACGCAACATCCCTATAACATTCTTGTTATAAACGATGAAGCTAAAATTCAAATGAGAGAAATGACATTTCTTGGGAACGTTCACTGTGAATGCTTATTGACGATGATTTTAATTGGAATCTGCTAAAGAAGTTGAAACAAGGTTGAAAATATTTCATGTCTAAACTGTTAATGCGAGGAGAATTTAAACAGCTGACATTTAATGAAAACAGAAAAATAAAAATCATAAAGCAGCAGAAAAATAGTAGAAGTGTGGAGCAGAATGGGCTGACTGAATGGAGAGAGAGAGGCTGAACAGGTGACAAAAAAAATCTGAAATGAATAAAAATAAACGGAAATCCATCCATTATCTTTACCCGCTTGTTCCTGTTTAGGTCACGGGGATCACTGGTACCCATGTCCAGCAATTACTATGTGGGATACCCTGGACAGGTCTCCAGTCCATCACAGGAACACAGAGACAAATGAGACAACCATTCACTCTCACTCACACAATTTAGAGTTACCAATCAGACTAACATGCATGTTTTTGGTCTGTGGGGGGAAACCGGAGTACTCGGAGAAAACCCATGTATGCACAAAGAGAACATGTAAACTCCACCTAGAAAGGCCCCCGAATGGGTTTTGATCCAGCAACCTTCGTACTGAGAGGCAATAGCTGTACCAACTGAGCCACTGAGCTGCCCAAAACTGAAATTGGTAAAAAAAAAAAAAATAATAAAATAATTAAAATTAAAAGAAAGCAGTTAACTTAAAAGGCTGACAAAGCTGAAATTAGCAGAAAGACATTGAAAGTAGCTGAAAGAAGCTGAAAGAAGCTGAAATTAGCGCAAAGGAGCTAAAAAATACTGAACCTGAAGAAAAGCTGAAATGAACAGTGAAATGTTTTAAACAGCGCAAAGGGTTTGAAGGATGTGGAGAGCTCCGTTCGTTTTCTGTGAGGAAAACATGGCCGACAAAGTGAACTATTTAAAAAAGTAAAAACTGCACACAAACCATTTTGATTTGAATTGAATTGTAGCAATAGAACAAAAGTTGCCAAACGAGCCCTGAAGTCCTGAAAAACATCTCAATAATGTGAAAGATTTATAAACATTAAGAATATTGAGTCTATGGTTCAAACAGCTGGCACAAAACTGAGGTTTAGCCTATATAGATCAACTTATATACAGTAAAGTTTCAGTGTGCTGCAGTGAAACTCATCACTCAGAGGTTTTTAATGTTTGTCTTATTCCAGAGAAAACACCAGGGGCACATCTGGATCTGGATATTCAGATCCGTATCAACGTGTCTAAGAAAGCAAGAAACAGTTTCTGAGAGTGTAATTATGAAGCAGATTCAAGTAATTTCCCACAGTGTGTAACAACAGCACACGACGGATCATCCAGTGTACTCTTTTGGATCAGTTTTGATCCCTGTGAGACTGTCGGGCCCAGAAGAAGACAACTGGAGCTTGTAATTTGTATTCAGCTTCACACGCAGCAGCAGAAGGGAGCGCAGAGCCGAGAACACCGAGGCTCTTATTTCCTCCTCGTTGCGTGCGAGGTGGCGTGCGCACGTGTACGTGTCCTGATCTGTGTGGCAAAGTGACAAGAGTTCATTTGCATCTCCATGCGCATGTTTGTGCCCTTGAATGCCTGTGGAGATGTTCTAGTAACTCCTTACAATTGACATAGATACAAGAGGGCCAAATTTAGCACAGGACAGAGGCTGAGCATCTTCTTGCAGCTTGAAGAGCTTCTTTTCTCCTCCCTTGATTTCTACTAGAGGGCAGATTCTCTCATGAAACCAAAGAGTAGCATGCCTTCACCTTTTTATTTGCCCTCTCTGTCTAAGAGCTTAAGACGATAATCTGCAGTAGCTAATGTGGAGATAAGTGAGAAAATCTATAGCACACTTATATCTGCTTAAATATAAACAAAGTTAGATTAACTTAGTATAAAGACTGAAAATAAAGGGAGACTCTTAGCTTGAGTCCATCAGAGGGAGACTAAATTTGTCCTCTGGCTTCATAATAATGTGTCTTAACTTGTTTTAAATTAAAGACCATGAAATGCCTGAAGTAATGCCAGATCAAATTCTGGCTCAACATCAGTAAAATCGTCTGAGACGGACAAGGTTGACTCCAATAGTTTGGGAAAAAATTCCAAACAAAGATTTTGCATGATAGAGTTTAGAGTGTGTGTTAGGGACCAGTCTCAAATACTACCATGCAATTTTTTTTAGCTTAATATCTGTCAAATTGACCGAATTAGAAATATTTTATGTTGGCTAAAGCTGATAGGCTGCAGCCGCTGTCTTGGGTTAACTCTGTAAGTTACTGTTGAGATGAGAGTTTCATTGGTTCATGAGATATTTTGCTAACAGACACACACATATACAAACCAAATTATAGCCCACCTTTCACAGTGGGCAATTCTAGACTAAATTATTAATATGTAAAAAAAAAAAAAAAAAAAAAAAAAAAACATGTAAATTTTTAAA
>JARVLU010000324.1:27689352-27699506 GCA_031762415.1 Simpsonichthys santanae
CGTTTCTACAATTTTTTTGCTTTGTTTTGTTTTGTTTTTTGAATGTCCAGAGGACCAGACTTAGCTTTTTTAGATCCATATATATTTGTCTAAATAACTATAAAACTGAAAAAATGACAATGATGTATAAAGGTTTATTAATATTCAAAATGCTATCTTTAACAGGTAAGATGCTAATTGTTCATAATCTTTCCTTCCAACAGGTGATCAATTGCTCAGACAAATTCCAAAATGAGTGAGCTGGAGCAGCTTCGCCAGGAGGCCGAGCAGCTCAGGAACCAGATAAAAGTACGTATTTAGAGTTTAAAAAGTTACCCTTTAACGTTAACATTGTGATTAGGGATGCACAATATTGGATTTTTGGCCAATAGCCGATATGTTAAAACTTATTTGGCCGATAACCGATAGCAATACCAATATTTTATTCCTAGACCTACTTACAGAGACTACACAGCTTTCTCTGCTGTGGAATTAAAATACTACATTATTCTGCATGGCCTTTGTCAATTTGGCCTGCTACCAAATGCAGATGCCAAAAGGGGTGCTAAAAATTATGTAACACTGTATAAATATATAATACAGTATACGTATACTGTATTTAAAAAAAAAAACAAAAAAACAGTGCCTTTTATATCGGTGAGTTATTTTGATGGAATGGTCAATGTCCAATATTTAACTATCGCTAATATCGGCCGATACCATGCCAATAATACATGTATTGTGCATCCCTAATTGCGATATTTTTAAACTCAGTTTAACGTCTTTCATTTTATATCCATCAGGATGCCAGAAAAGCATGTGGAGACTCAACACTGACACAGGTAAACGTCACTGAAATAAATGCTAAGATAAACATAAATTTAAGAGCTTAACTTTTAAGAAGTATAAATAATTAATACAAACTACTATCACTGTACTGTACAGGGTATTAAAATAATAAACAGGGTGTGAAAGATAAGTTCTTTTAATTGTTGGATTATGTTTAAAAAATCCCTTAATGTCAGAATTAGAAGTTAAGCTGACTGTATTTGTTATTAAAACAAATTGGATGATCTCCTACATTCACAGACCAATGGAGTAAATCTGTCATTATTTTTAAATGATCTTATACTTGTGTTGAATCGTCACAATCTTCTAGTTTAGCCTGATTGTTTTGTAGATTTGGACAGTGGCTGTTGGCTTCTGTACATCCTGTTAGATCAGACGTGGGCAACATATGACCCGAGGGCCAAAAGTGGCCCTTGGACAATCTACATCTGGGCCCCAAAATCATTTATTGAAAAGAAAAGAAAAAAAAAAAACTACTTTTAAATAAGCTGATGAAAAACTTTTATGAAACAGGCTTAAATGATAAATTTGGAAGAAATGCATCTAAACCTTCAGATGAAGATAAGTTAAAACTGATTTTATTAACTTGTGTTTCCAGAACAAGACTGAACTTTAAACACTTTTAAAAGCAAACACAAAACTTTTTTTTTGCAAGCTAACAAATATGTTGTCACAGGAGCCAGTTTAGAGAAAGTATGTCTTATACTCCTGTTGGGGATACATGTTTGACCAAACATTTGAACTGCTACAAGGAAATCCCAGAAAAAGTCCTCCAGATTATCTTTCTTGAAGAAAATTATTATTCACATCTCTTTATGGCTCTTTGTTTAATTGTCTCAATTTGGCTCTCTGGAAAAAAAGTTGTCCACCCATGTTAGATGCTCCTCAGTTATTTCTGTTTTTAGAGTTTGTTAACTGCCACATCGCTGAACCCACCAGTCTCACACAATCTTTTTAAAATAAAACTACAATAATTGTAATAAAGCCTATTTACCTCACTTAGATTGCTGCTGGTTTGGATCCCGTGGGGCGGATTCAGATGCGGACAAGACGCACCCTCCGAGGCCACCTCGCCAAGATCTATGCCATGCACTGGGGCTCAGACTCGAGGTGAGAGTCCAGAAGAAGTTGCACCCATAATTCATGCAAGGCAGCATGGGGGCTAGGAATAAGGTGGACAAGGCTTCCAGGAAATTGTTCACAAGTAAACCGAGCCTGAGCCACAAACACTCTTTGTGTCCTTTATCACAGAGCAAAGAGGGGGAATTGGAAATACTCCATCCATCCATGCATCATGTGAGCAAGATGGTTTCAAAAATAAGCAAGATGCCAGTTTCAATTTTGATGTACGGCTGCAGCATAAAAAATTTATTTTTAAAAATTAGGTTGCCACGTAAAAATCCAAGATGGCCACTGCAATATACTGTATATGTACTTTGTAAACCAACCAATCCAATCATTTGAGGAAACCGTTTTCTAGTTTTCATACTGCTTAAAAATATAGTTTCCTGAAATTATTGGGGGTCAAAGATTAATCAGTGTTGGCCAAGGGCACCATTGTCCACCCCCTGGCTCCACCATTACACCTGATTGTGGATGAAGTTGCTCCCGCCACTCTCCAGGATCTGTAACAAAACAAAACAAAAAACTCCTACCCACTTTAATATCCATCCATCCATTATCTTTTACCCGCTTCTTTCATTTTGGGTCACGGGGGTTGCCAGTGCCCATGTTCAGTAATCACTGTGCAAGGGAGTACACCCTGGACAGGTCGCAAGTCCATCACAGGGACACAGACAAACAAGACAAACAACCATTTGCTTTCTCACTCACACCTAGGGACAATTTAGAGTTACCAATCAGCCTAACATGCATGTTTTTGGGCTGTGGGAGGAAACCGGAGTACCTGGAGAAAACCCACGCATGCACAGAGAGAACATGCAAACTCCACCCAGAAAGGCCCCTGGACTGGGATTTGAACCAGGGAGCTTCTCGCTGAGGGGCAGCAGCTCTACCGGTTGCGCCACCATGCAGCCCCCCACTTTAACATCTTGTACCAAAAAATTAAGGTTTATTTGCATTCCCTGTTCAATTCCAGTTTGGAAAAACACTCAGGTCAAACATTCACTATTTACAAATTAAAGCATTCAGCCAAAGGCGACATTGGCATACCACTTTTTATACTTAGACTTCTTACTGACTTGTTGGTAAATAACCTAACTAGCTGTGAAATGCTACTCCAGCTATTTTTAACTATTTACTAATTCAGCCTTTTGTTGCACCGGTTCAGACTTTTTAAGAAGAACTGCAGCCATACAATTAAAATAATAAAATAAAATACCTTGTTTTTCCTAAAAATGGTACAACTTCTTAGTGTTTTTTTTATTTTTTATTATTATCCATTGTGAATAAAATACAGTTCTATTTCATCCCTCCTGACTGCCAGAGGGCAGTACTGAAATCACTGAATGTTCCCTTCGCGCATGCGCTGTTTGAGTAATTATATCGACGATGTCACACACGTGACCGGATAAGCAATCAGAGGCTATATAGCTTGGTGACATCTGTGGTTCTGCTCCCTTTTTCTTCTCGCGCACGTTCTATCCAGGGCTACAGCTCATGGATCGTTCCACCATCTCCAGAGGCCCAACAGCCTGCTGGCCTGAGCAGCGTGTTTTCGCCCTCCGAGGGGCCGCGACGGTTTAGCCTTTGTTAAGGTATTTCTCCTGTTTGTTGGAGACTCGACGGCTTTTGCCTCTCTTCCAACTTACAGTGTTTGACGACTATGTTTGTGATCTACAAGCTGGCGAGTAGTCTTTCCTTTATTTACCTGGGCTACTATCCGCTGTGGAGTTAGCTACTGCATGTGGGCTGACACGTGAGTAGACTATTTCTGTTGACGGTCAGTGGCTTCGCCCGTTTTTCTGCGACTACCAGGTGTGTGAGATTCAGCACGGAGGTAGTCTTACTTCTGTTTGCCTTGTTTAGCGGTTTCTCCCACTTTTAGGTGATTACCATGTGTGTGAGACCCAACTCCTACTTTGTTTACCTTGGTTAGCGGCTTCGCCCGCTTTTAGGTGACTACCATGTGTATGAGATTCAACACGTGGGTAGCGGCTTCGCCTGCTCTGTGAGGCAACTACCATGTGTGTGAAATTCAAACACGAATAGCCTTACTTTTGTTTGCCTTGGTTAGTGGCTTCGCCCACTCTGTGAGCCGACTACCATGAGTGTGAGATTCAACACGTGGGTAGTCTTACGCTGTCTGCCTTGGTTGCGGTGCCTACCGCCTTGTGAGGCGACTGTCGTGTGATGGACACGTAAGTAGTCTTTACCTTTACCTTACTCCTGGCCTTGTTTTCTATTGGTGAAGGCTAGCGTTCGTGCCCTCTCCCAATTCTCTTTTCGCCAACCTCATAAACGGTTGGGCTGAGCTATTGGTACGAGTCTCTTTCAGTTTTGGCCTTGTTTTCTATTGTTGATGGCTAGCGTTCGCACCCCACTCTCCCAATCATTCTCACCGGCATCATGACGCTTGGGCTGAGCTAGGCTTCTAGCTCTGACCTTGTATCGATTGGTGAAGGTGTGCGTTTGCGTCCCCCTCTCCCTATCATTCTCACCGGCGTCATGACACTTTGGCTGAGCTAGGCTTACTAGCTCTGACCTTGAGTTAATTGGTTAAGGTGTGTGCTCGTGCCTCCCTCTCCCAATCATTCTCACCGGCATCATGACGCTTTGGCTGAGCTAGGCTTCTAGCTCCGACCTTTTATTGACTGGTGAAGGCGTGCGTTCGCGCCCCACTCTCCCAGTCATTCTCGCTTGCATCATGACACTTTGGCACATTCTCGCTGGCATCATAACGTTGCTGGCATCATAGCACTTAGGTGGAGCTAGGCTCTAGCGCTGACCTTGTATTGATTAGTGGAGGCAAGCGTTGGTGCCTCCTCTCCCAATCATTTTTTACCAACATTCATACAGTTGGGCTTGGCGCCAACCGGTGGCCAAGCCAGGGACAGCGACCAGACTCTTCTCCACACCCATGCCTGAGCTGGCTGCGGAGGAGGATGTGTTATCCTTGACTGCCTCTGCCTCTCACTTCTAAGTGAGGAGGAGGAACAGTCACTTGTCAGAGACTGGTTGATTTTCCTTGTCCCGGACCACAGATAGTGGTCGGGTGACGACTCGATGCAGGATGGCCCTGAAGCAACTGCGGTTGCGGATCCCGCAACCAGTGGAGTCCACCCCTGGAGGTGCCTTCTTCAGGCCCGGATGGGCCCCTCCTCCCTTTTCTGTCCCTCCATCAGTGGAGTATCTGAGGGAGTACGTGGTCCATAATGTCCCGGTGGTGCCGGGGAAGTTATTTGGTTCAGCTGCCTTGGAGGCACTGGAACGGACCGTCCAGGCACAACAGAGGAGGCAGCAACTTCCGAGTCTTATCAGGGTGATACCCTCTCTACCTCCTTGGCATCTAAGGCGCCTGTTGGTTGATCCTAGGGTTTGGCCGCCACCTCGAAGGTTGTGATTGTACAGGGGGGTCTTTCACCCTCTTGTGAGTCAGCAAAGAGCCACCAACCAACTGTGCAGGTTCCAACCAGGGACTCTGGACGCCGCTCCCCACACAGCCTTTAGTAGCCAGGAGGAGGGAGACAGTGATGCCACTGGGCTGACCATCGAGTTTCTCTTCCTTCAGCAGCTCAGTTACTGGACTGCTCATGCCGGGGACCCATGAGTGGCTGACACTCTGACCCAGGGGTACCGGCCACAGTTCCGAAGGCAGCCTCACATCTCACACCGTATCAGGATAACTGTAATCGCTGACCCGGTGAAAGCTACCCAGAGGCTGTTACTAGACTTGCTTCCTCAGGCTAAGGGACGATGGGTTTCGTCCCATTTTACACTTGAAGAGACTCAACTGGTACCTAAGGGTGCTGCCCCCCACACGTTCATGACAGCAGAGATCTTTCAAGCTGTCAAGTAGGGGGAATGGTTTATATCTATAGACCTGAAGAGGCTTATTTTCAGGTGCCTATTGCGGCAGAGCATCGCCGCTCTCTCAGGATTGCCTATCGGGGTCATCACTGGCAGCTCCGGGCACTCTCATTTGGGCTCTCCCTTTCCCCGATGGTTTTCACTCAGTGCATGAAGACAGCTCTCTCTCCTGCAGGCCTTCAGAGTGACAGTTCTGCCAAACTTGGACAATTGGCTCGCTGCGCCCCATCTCGGGCCTGTGGCTTTTGCAACACGACCCGCCTGCTCACTCAGATGTCCAGTTGGGCCCTAACATCAACCTGGAGTAGAGCTGCCTGAACTTTTTCCAAATTAACACCTCTCTTGGGTGATTTTGCATTCACCCTCCATGAGAGCTTGCTCATCCACTCAGGGGTGGGCAGCATATTCCAGTTGGTTAGTTGGCTCCTTTCTGCCCCTTTCTTTAATTTGGTCAGGGGGGATTGATATGGCACAGTCCTCAACGTCTTAGGCCATGGGTGTGGCCACTGCAAGGCTAGGATAGCAGCTGACTGGAGTTTTGAGACCTGTCAGATGCACCATCCTGGGCGCCAGGGCACCCTCTACTCGTCAGCAAGACGGAAACAGATGGCGTCTGTTTTTTTCCCATGGTGTCTGATCAATGAGGATCCAGTCTCCTGTACAGTATCCACCATCTGGAGCTTCTCCAGCCTCTCCTTCCTAAGGGTCGCTCTCCCTCAACACTTACAGTTTATGTAGTGGCGATATTATCTACCACGTCGGCATTGATGGCCATGCAGTGGGGAGCCATGACATAGTCTCTCTTCTCTGCGTGGTGCTAATAGGTTTCACCCGCCGACAACTACATGAGCACCAGTTTGGCAGATGCCCTTGGTTCACAAAGCTCTGTGCCGCCCTCTGTTCGAACCTCTAACGCAGGCAGACCTCAAGTGGTTTTCATGTAAGATGGCTTTTTGTTGGCTATGGCCTCCGTGAGGGGGTTGACGAGCTACAGGCTCTCTCTCCACTCCTCATGCCTCAGGTGGGACCCTGAGGACTCAGACATCACCTGGTGGCCAAACACTATATTTGTACCAGGGCGTTATCTTACTTTACTGTAACCAACTGTTGAGGCTGACATGTTTTTAGCTTACACATGGTGAGGGGCCCCAGTGAGAGCACTGGAGGCATACGTTTCAGCTACTGCCACTATGCGAGGTTCAGACCAGCTGTAGGTGTCTTACGGAAGCCTACGTTAGGCTCTCCTCTTTCCAAACAGCGCCTCTCCCACTGGATTGTGGATGTCAGTTGCCATGCCTATGCCGCAGGGCACGACCCTCTGCCGGTCAGCAGGAAGGCACATTCTGCCAGAAGTATGTCCGCTTCCTGGGCTGCCCTGGAAGGAGTTCAGATCAAAGCAATATGTGCTGCTGCATCATGGGCTTCCCCAAGCACATTCACCAGATTCTACCGGGTTAGTGTGGCCACCCCTCATCTCCATGACCAGGGGTTTCTGCAGGGGTCCTCTGGGCTTCCTCAGTGAGGTAGGTGCTCAGGATTCCTTGTGACATTGTTGGTATTAGTCATTCAGTGCTTTCAGCACTGCCCTCTGGGGGTCAGGAGGGATGAAATAGAAAGAAAGTTACAAATGTAACTACGGTTCTATGAATCCCGGATGACCACCAGAGCTTCTCTGTTACTCATAATCCTTGCTTTATGCGAGAAGATTCTGTAGGAGCAGAACCACGGATGTCATTAGGCTGAATAGCCTCTGATAGCTTTTCTGATCACGTGTGTGACGTCATTGATATAATTACTCGAACAGCGCATGCATGACGGGGACATTCAATGCTTTCAGCATCGCCCTCTGGCGGTCATCCGGGATTCATAGAACCGTAGTTGCATTCATAAATTTCGGTTTATGTCATTTGCAAACTTCAATTTTAAACATCTTAACTTTTTCAAAACGGGGGTTGTAATTAAATTGCATATTTAATTCTAGTGAAAATAAACAAACATGATAACTGTAAACAACAAGACAATTGTCATGGCTTGAACTTTTTGAGGAATATTAACAAAAACAAAAGAATTTTGTTTTTTTTTTATTCACGTTAACCATATTTTTTAATTATTCTGGTGAGAGGATGGAGCCATGTCTTTATTAGGACAATCTCCATGGGTCAAACGTATGGACGTTAAAAGAGAAACAAACTTAAATGTTTTCTGAATATGTCTGTCCTCGTCTCTGCAGGCTTCTGGTTAGTGCCTCTCAAGATGGGAAACTGATCATCTGGGACAGCCACACCACTAACAAGGTGAAGTGTGTGAAAATGCTTCTCACATGAGGTCATTAGTGCTCTCACTTGTCTGAACTGGAAGTGAGAGTTAAACCTTCTCCTTATTGAGGAGCGATCTTCAACTCTTGTCATTTCTCATCACTAATGACCTCAGTTTCAAACTGGCAATATGCATTCCTTGAATTGATTCTCAGTCTTCTGGGAGGGGTGGTTTTAAAAAAGATGGCAGCACAAAGTGTATATTTCAGCCGAAGATGACCAAAGATGCATTTTGTCTTTTCCTTCCCAGATACACGCCATTCCTCTGCGCTCATCCTGGGTAATGACTTGTGCGTACGCCCCCTCGGGGAACTACGTGGCCTGTGGAGGCTTGGACAACATCTGCTCCATCTACTGCTTAAAGACACGTGAAGGCAATGTTAGGGTCAGCAGGGAACTACCTGGACACACAGGTGAACGCCTGGCTCTCAGCCATATTAATACAATTTAATGACCAGGATATCTGGTCTTGTTTGTGGAATTTATAAATGATATATTTATTCAAGCATATTTGACAACATGCATATGAAGAGTTATTATTTTTATGGCTTTATCAATTTTTATTCCACACAGGCAAACTGGGACTGGGAGCTCATTCATTTACACAAGTTAACCCTCAGAAGGTCTCATGGAGAAAAATCTGTCACACTTATAGTTGTTTTTATTTATTTATTTTGGTGCTCTCAATACACTTTTCCCCCCGACAGTCTAAAAATCCTAAAATTTCTTTTGTCTGAATTTTTTTCAAATGCTCCTGTAACCTCAGAGTGGGAAATCCCATTATAAATGCATTTTCTGATCCCATAATTCCATAGAAGAATCAAATAATTGTCATCAAATGCATTTGTTTCAGTATATTTTTTTAAATTTTACCTTTATCCTTATACTTTTAATTTTTATATTGGCTCACTCAGTGATGATTTGATTTATACATTTGAGAGTCGTTCATCAACTTACCCTAGAAGAGATGTGTCTTCCACAAGCGGACGTTGCTGTAGCGTTCTGGCTCTTCATGTTTTCCAACAAAATTGTGTTAATTTGGATGTAAAGTGCAAAAACACACTTGCAAGTTGCAAAAGTTAAACATTTAGTAAAAAAAGAAGAAGAAAAAAGCACTTCCACATGTATGCAGGCTTAAGAATCAGTTTTTATTTCCTGTTAAACTGTTAAATTTAGACAAGAGCATCTAATACCATCATGTCCCAGAAAAATATCAGTAATGATTATACAGTAATTGGAGGGTTGCCTGCTAGTTAAATTGAAAAAAGGAAAAAAAAAATCTCCCAAAATGTTCAAAACCAAATAAATGTGAACCCATATATTTTTTAATTTTGAAGCTTACAACCTTGTATCAACCTTTAATAATAACATAGTATAAAGTCATAATACTTAATAATAATAAAACATTTTAACTTTAAATCTGTGTCCCACATTGTCTGGTTTTGTGTCAGACTTGTCAAACCTGCAGTGTTCCTGACCCAAACATGTGGTTTATGTAATCTTAGGTTACCTGTCATGTTGCCGCTTCATTGATGACAATCAAATCATCACAAGTTCAGGAGACACCACCTGGTGAGTCCCACAGGTCCGCACCACGCAGCACCAGCACGTTCCTCAGAGCTGCTTTAACCATTGACTCTTTGCTCCAGTGCATTGTGGGACATCGAGACGAGTCAGCAGACCACGGTGTTCTCGGGCCACACCGGTGACGTCATGAGTCTGTCGCTGTCGCCCGACTTCCACACCTTTGTGTCGGGAGCCTGCGACGCGTCGGCCAAGCTGTGGGACATTAGGGACAGCATGTGCCGGCAGACCTTCACGGGACATGAGTCGGACATCAACGCCAGCTGTGTGAGTGTGCACAGGGGACAACGTACCCTGTGACCAAACTGCACTTTGTTTTTTCCTCCCACAAGTCAGTGGAAAAATGTGAATTCTATGAAACTTGTCTAAAAAAAGCTAAGTCTGGTCCTCTGGACATTCAAAAAACAAAACAAAACAAAGCAAAAAAAATTTAGAAAC
>JARVLU010000324.1:27729909-27745612 GCA_031762415.1 Simpsonichthys santanae
TGTGTACATAATTTCGTTTCATCACATGTACCACATGTGGTGCAAATGACAATAAAGATTCTCTGACTCTGACAGTAACTTTACTGTTTCTTGAGGGGAAAAAGAAACATAAGGAAAATCCATTATACAGTAAATGTATGTTTTGATCCTATAAATTCATGTTTTAATCCTATATTTGTATCTCATCATAAAATAATGCATTCCTCACAGTAATGTTTTTGTCTTTTTTACATCTATCTCTAAACCTTTGATTTTTGTATCAGCTCACAAGGTGATGCTCCGCTTTTACATTTGACAGTCTCTGTAAAAATTTACTGGGACAGACAAACTTGGCCTGGAAGAAGTACGTCTTTACAGACTGGACATTGCTGTTGAGTTCTCCCTCTCATCTCGTCCAACAATATTGTTTTAGTTTCAATGCAAAGAGCAAAAAACACACTTATAAGTTGCACAAGTAAACATTTAGTACAAAAAAGCCACACATGCATGCAGGCTGCAGAATCAGATGCTCCATGGCTCAGAATGACTGACTCCCATTGGCTTGACTGAAATCAGGACATCATTAGTGAATGCACAGTGCTGCTGTAGCTGGTAAGATATCAAGGTCAGTAAAAGCAAAAAAAATAAATAAAAATAAAAAAAAAATTAAAAAAAACGAAGTAGAAACTGGCATTGAGCATTAGTAGAATTTTAGAAAAAAATAAAATACAATTGGATAAAATAAAGAAAAAACTCCATGTCAAACCACTGAGAATCACAAATATTGTAAGTTTGGCTGAAAACAAGGAATCATTTTCAGCTACAAAATCGGGAGGGTTTTGATCATAAAACTCCAGATTGAAATTTTTAGAAAATTGTCAAAAAGTATGTTAAGGGAATTTATGTAAAAGTCATGGATGTTATCACTTACAAATGTTAAATTTATGTGTGTGATGAGGTCAACAGAGTCCTTTTGTCTACTCAGAGATGAGTCTGCATAACCGATAACTTCTGACGCCTTCAGAGCTGTGAGCTGTGAAGCAGAGGTTGTGTTGACCTCACCTCTGTCTGATAAGCATTATAAATACACACTTCTTTATGCTGTCTGTGGGCAGACCTTGTGACCGGAGCTCCGTGTAACAACTTCATAAGCCTGTTTTCAATTCTGCGTCCCTTGCAAGGAGTAAAACTGGGTTTTCTTGGATCCTCTAAGTGGCTTATTTGATTAATGAGATGATGAAATGGTAACTAATTTATCTAAGAAAATCCTTTAGGGTGTATTAATGAGGAAATTTTTATTTTTGAGTGGCAATAAATATTTTGTCGATCAAGAAAAAAAACATCTGAAAAGAGATGTTTTTTTTTTTTTGTTTGTTTGTTTGATTGTTTGTTTGTTTTTTTTTAAAGCCAAGGCCCTGAAAAGAGATAAAAACGTTGAAATACGGTAGTTATTTAAAGTTTAAATCTTAATTCACAATTTTTTTGTGGAAATTTATTTTTAAGCAGCTAAATAAGGTGGTCTATTTTTAACTTATTTTTTTTATGTATTTAAGTTTATTTGATAAGGACTGACACACAATAACCTAACAAACTGAATAAAACGGCAGTCCCATGCCTGTATCATTGTGCTTATAGCGTGAGCTAATTTGCAGCACTTGTCCCTAGATGGGCTTTTATACACAGGATATCTAAAACACTAACTAACTTTATGGACACTGTCTAAATTTAAGGAACTTCCAGGGATTAAAGGGAGTTTCTCACTCTTGGCAAAAAGCAGTCTACTTTAATATTGGTCACTAACGTATACAAGTGAAATGAAGCCCTCTGAGTTGGCAACTAAGAGCATTTTTACTCGGCTGTTTTTATGGTTGCACAATAGAACCAATCGACAGAGCAAGACGTCGAGGTAGATGAAGGCTGTGCTTCACTGCAGTTTAATAAATTATTGCACCATACTTAGAGCAACTATAAAAGTGCAGATATGTATGCCACTTTTAAAGCCCAATTATCTTCTCAAAGATTTCACAGCTGCTGACATTTTGCTGGCAGCCCACCAATTAGCCGAGCTATGTAGGTTTGTCTTTCAAACTCGATTTTATGCGTAATGTCCAATAACGTTCTGCTCAATAACTACATGTCAACTTGAAAATCAAGTCCAGGTTTGATGCAGAGAAGACTGCATGCTCATGCAGAAGGTTTCAACAATCTGTCACCTGCTACAATATTTAATCAATACATGTACTTCTACACTGAATGCATCACACTCCTGAAGAAAAACAGTTCAGCTGCATTAAATAAACCATGGAGGGAAAAGAGAATCACATTTGACAAGCGATTAAGATCTCAGTTGGACATTTGTTTCTGCATGAGCCTTTTACCTATAAATGTCAAACTTGGTCATGACTTAGTTTCACACTTCCTCCAGCTGAATAGTTTGTATACCTCTGCAGGTGCATAGCAGATGAACACAAATATCTCGCAGAGCTGGTTTAAACCTTTTCACAGACAGATGAGCTTTGTTAGCTGAGACAAGGCCCAAAACTCCAGCCACAAATACTTAATTCTCAATAAATAAATAAATAAATACAGTAAATACTAAATTTTTCTCACAGTAATTTTAGAAATGTATAGACATTTTCTGCACTCCTAAAAAACAGTAATCTCAATTGATTTTTCTTTATTTATAGTTGAATTTATTGTTGTTATAGGAACTAAACTTTGAAATATTCTATTCAATTTATTTATTCAACAAAGAACTGTACGCCTGTCTATCAGTTAAAAGGTTTACAGATTCCTACAGTGGAGCCATCTACTGTAAATCTTCCTACTACACTTCACTTTGTGAGGTTGGCTCCAGCAAACTGGTTGGTAAATGGTAAATGGAGCTTACTTATATAGCGCTTTCTAGCCCCCATGAGGGACCCCAAAGCGCTTCACAGTACCAGCCATCCACCCATTCATACACACATTCATACACCAGTAGCGTTGGTCCACTTGAGTTTACTGTTTGGTGGGGAAACGGTTTACTGGAACTCAGCAGACTGATGAAGCCCTTTGGATAGAGGGCGAAACGTCTCTATAAAAAAAGAAACTGTACAGATGACCTGACTGAGAATTATTGGATAGGGACCTGGAAGATTGAGCATGAACTTTGTTCACTTTGTGAACTTTTTGTCACGTGTTTGTTGCTCCTGACTTCAACATGACTAAATCAAAACTAGTACTACTTACTGGTACTAAAACAAATAAAGTTATAAAAACACAAGTCTGTGTGTCATTATTGGAGATAAAATTAAAACAAAAAAGCAGCAATTACTTCAACTACTGACTCATAAAAACTGTATATGTGCATGCCAAGTTTCCTTATAAATTGAGTTTTACAAATATTAATATGCAGTTACTCAAGTACTGTACTGCACAAAGCTTCACTTATATAGATTAGGGGTGATTATGGGATTAAATCAGACAGCACCACAGTGGAATTTAATTTTAAATATTCCATACTCAAACAAAAAACAATTTTTTAAACACATCAACTTTTTATACATCAGTTTGTGTATCTTCTTTTACTAGCATACAGTAATTAATGTAAGTAAGTATCTTGCTTTGTTATCTATTTTTTTTATCTGATCTTTACCTCCCTAGTGTGCACAAGGATTTTCATCAAATTAATTACATCAGCTTTATAAACTGGTTTAAAAAACTGATGAAAACTTAAAATAATGTATTAACAAAATAAAAATTTAAGTTCTTAGAACTCAGTAGAAAATAAAAAAAGTCTGGTGCTCATTGTGAGGTGAAGTTGTCTAATGTGTGCAAAAATCTGACTTCAAAAGTTAAAAAGTTGTTACAGTGTTACCTCTTCAAGTCGACGGCGCTGCTCCTTCTGCTCCTCGATGCGTTTTTGGCGGTCATGCAGCAGCTGCCTCTTGTGCTCCTCGGGGTCCCGGCGCTGAGCTGCCAGTTGGGCCTGCTGCCTCTTGTGGGCCTCGGAGCGCTCTTTGTTTTCCTGCTGCAGCCGCTGGAAGTCTCGTCTCAATGTAGACTCGCCGGGCACATTGAGGATCGAACTGTTGGTTGAAATTAGCAAAGGTGAATGAACGAAGGATTTTAAAAAATGCCAACATTTTTAGAGTACTGTATTTAAAATGACAGTTGCTTGCAATTACCTTGACTCTCTATCATCCCCACGGTTTTCATCCTCCTCATCACTCCCACTGTACTCATACTCCGTCTCTTCTACAGATAGAATTAAGAAAAAACTAAATATTACAGGAATATTCTTAAACCATGTGCATTTGATTAAAAGGTAGCTAAAGTTACACTCAGTAGGGGATTCCAACTTGTTTACCTTTTTCCCCCCTCTTCTTGCGCGTTCGGTCAATGTGGTCTTTGAGCTGAATTCGGACCTGCCGCTCCGTGGGCTGGTCTCTGATGAAGGAATGCTTCAGCAGCTGCTCTGTGGATGGTCGGCTGTGATACGTCTTGACAAGACAGCCTTCTATGAAGTCAATAAACTTCTTGGACCTGGGAGGAAGGGGAAGGACGATAAACTTCATGGGGACAAAGGGAGTGACAGGAGGCATGAAGACAGCAGAGAACAATCCTGCTTCAACAAACTTCAGAGAATCAAACACAACTTCTACTTTTTGGCCACTTTCGCCCGTCCTGGACTATGTGTCAGTAAAGATTTACATGAATCATTAAAGTCAAATCTCTCTTTATGTACTTCTGAATGCTTTGGAACAAAAAAAAAAAAAAAAAAAAAATGGAAATAAAAGCAAATAGCTGTAATTAACTAATCAATAAAGTGGCTGTATTAAAAAATCTAAGAAGCTACAGTACAAGCTACACATTTTCATTGAAATTGCAACTAGACTGTTTAGGTAAAAACAAAACCTAAATTAATTAATTCAACAGCACCAATGTGGATAAATACCATTGTTTAACAAGATTACTGCACATGCACATGGCACCTTATATGCTGGCAATAAACTTTTATACAGTAATATAGCAATTTATAGCAGTGGCACAGACAAAGATCTTGTTTAAACTTTGGCCTTGATTTGCAACCTTGACCTTGAAGCTAAGTTGATGAAAAGTGTGTGAACCCAACTAGTGACGATGCATATGAGCATCAAGTTTTATTAATCTAATTAAATTAATACTGAAATAATGGTGAGGATACGAGAACATTTACCAACAGAGACTATACCTAATATGCCCCACTTTCTACAGGTGTATATAAAAGCAAATAACTATAATTAACTAATCAATAAAGCAATGATTGCATTAAAAAAAATCTAAAGCTATTAACTCCAAGCCACTTTATTTAATTGAATTAGCAACTAAACTGTTTAGTCAACAACATAAATCAACGGCACCAATGTGGATAAGTATCAATGTTTTAAAAAGTTGCTAAAGAGTAATTTTTTCACTAAATTAATAATATATTTTAATTCATTGTGTACCTATTTTATCTGTTTGCAAAACAATTTGACTAAATGAAGTGTATACAGTTAAAACTTGAAATGAGAAGATGATATTGGAGTCTGCATGTCAAGTTTACCAAATTAATCTATGAGCTGTAGGTAAAAGGAGCTGGAGGGTTGGACAAACAACGCAACAAATTTAGATTTTGCCCACACTCAGCAACATATCTTGATATTTCTTGCAAAAATCAGCATCGTTTCCATTCAGTGCTGTTCTCAAATGTTTTATATTTGCCGCTAGTTGCTCTTTTGTTGCACTGCAGACACTGCCGTGCTGCACATTGTGACCTCTTGCAGTTTTTCCCCCTCCTTCACCAACATTGTAGATTACACTCATTTTCCTGCATTAACTTTATTTCAAAGCAAATACGTGAATTGAGAAATGCTTACAGTGAGGCAGTTCTTAACCAATTACGGTAAATCTTACATTCTTCCACACTGAAATTTATTCTTGATTGGCTTGCAGCTCAGACAGAATTGGTTTGATGCACAAAGTTCAAGGTAATTCAAGAAAGGCTGCAAGATGGTTGCTCACTTACCATTTCTTGGATTTAAGTTTTGGAGGCGGGTTCCTGGGAATCAGGAACAGGGCTCTCATTGGGTGCATGTCACACAGAGCTACAGAAACAAAGAAGATTAGGAGTTAAATCCTCCTCCTAATGCTGAAAGCTAAGGAACAAAATTAAGAACATATCAGATTTAATGTTGGATAATTTCCACCTCTGTGGAGTATGTAAATCCAAGGTACTATTATTTTATTTTTACTTTACTTTTTGTTTACTGAAACAAGGTTACAGTTGTTATTCAATCTTTCCCCGTGCCCCAGGCTTATTGTTGGACTGAATGTAAAAGCGAAGACTGTGAGTCACTGTGTTCTTAGTGTAGGTAGGTAGCTAAACCTGACTGGTTAGTTTTGGAGTTTCAAGTAAATACTTTCATAGCACAGGCCTTTGGACACAAGCAATGTGACCGAGACTGCCCAAGAAAAGAGGATTGTTTTTTTTTTTTTTTTATTCCAGCTTTTACAGGCCCACATTATACCTTAAGAAACAGCCAAACTTAGCATGTGCTTCACATGACCTACAATTTTTTTTAAGCATTGATCAGCTCTGATCATTTCCTGTCGGTGCAGTTAGTTTTGTCTTGTGTATCTTTTTACATGAACCTGGAGAGAACCGTTATGTTCGTTTCATCAACTGTACAGAGTTTACAGCGCAGCATATAAGATTAATATATTTAATGAGTCACACCGAAAACAAAAAGAAAAATGAATTTAACGTCGGAAATTGCAAACTGAATTCTCAAGTGTGTAAAAAGATTAATAATTCATATGTTTAAAAATAAACCAGAAATCAACACTTCACCACATGGTCCGTCTCTTTCTGTAAGCTCGACTGTGAGGCAAAATGAGAAGTCTCAGTTATGATCATGTAAGCTACAGATATTTTATGCAATAAACTCCTGCTGTAAATGTTGAGGAATAAAAAAATTGTTTTTTAAATGATTATTTAAAAACAAATTAAAAATCTCTTCAATTATCTCCAACCTGCTTCTCATTAGCTGCCTGTCTCTCAAGTTAGCAAGCTAATGTTTTAGCCAGAACAATAAATCTAATGCAGAGATATATTTACACTGATATATATTTAACATTATCTTTGTTGTCCTCAATGAAATGCATTGCTTGTCTGAAATCTTAATTCTCTGCAAAGAAAAAAAAATACACTGCTGCGGTCAATACTAATTAGGCCTTCACCATACATGACTGACTGTTTCAAAAATGAACAGAGAAGAGAGTTTATTTGTTTAATTTGTATTTTTGTAGCACACTTAATAACTTTGTGGTGGAGGATAGAAAATGCGAACACATGTTAGGAAAACCGTTTCAAGACTTCAAGTGTTAAAAAACAGGTTTAAAAGTAGCTGTTTACTAAAGATACTTGGGGGTACACAGAACTAAAATACTGTATGTTCAGCCATTATATCGGTTATCGGCGTTAGCCTGCCCCTCCCAACATCGGCATCAGCGACTGCCAAAACTTCCATATTGGTCGGGCTCTAGTATGAAGTTACATTAAATTATTTTGAGCAGATTAAAGTTATAGGCAGGACAAGAGAAAATTTACAACGTATGGAAATTATCCTATAAAATGTCCACCTTTCAACAGGCATAGAATAAAAAAAAAAAGAATGAGAAAAACAATTTCCCTAACTAAATAATCAGAAAAAGAAACCATTAAGATAAATAACATCAATATGATGTCCTGTCATCGGTTGTCAAGTTTAGCAACGTTTGGGATGAGAAATATTTTATTAGTAAGAAATATTAAAAAACAAATATAGCCAACTTCAAATAAGTTGTTTTGATTGATCAACAGATGAATCAGCACTACCATCAGAAAAAAAATCTACAGGCAGGAACTATTTTCTTTCCAAAAGCCTCCTTCAGTAATCAGATGGAGTAAGACATCCTACATAATTTATAACACCGACACCAGCTTGACAGCTGGCCTGTAAACTCACTGAACAGCAGCAGTCTGAAGACACACTGTGGCCTCCATCAGTGATGTGAAAGACTTCAGAAATGTGCAATTAACTACACAAATACATTTTTCAAAGAAGAAAGTGTACTTAATTTAACCAAAAACTTGATCAACAAAATTTGTCTCCAAAGACACTTTCCAATCAGAGACATACAAATATTTAGACTCTAAATTTTAGCCATTTAGCTAAATGTATAGAAGTACAGTATAGTAAAATTAATTAAATAAAAAAGCTTATCTGCTTTAATCCATACAAAAATTACATGTGCATTAGATATAATTGTACTATTGCTTCAAAACTTTTTATTAAAGTTGCACTTTTTTTCTGTCTCAGTAATGAAGATTACAGTTTGGATCAGAATCCAATTATGGCACTTGGAGCTGGAGGACGGTGCTAAAAATAAACAAAATGTTGCCAAGGAGGAAAAAAAAATAACATTAAATATCCAACTACTGGTACATGAAACACAATCTGCAGAAGATAAAAGTGTTTTTTCCCCAAAGAGAATACAGTACAGTACTAAAAATAAAAAATTAAAAAAAAATGGTGGTAACCTCAAGGTGCAAACCATTCATAATCATAAAGAGAAATAAAGCTTTAGAGTCACACAAAGCTAGTTGGGCAAAGCTTTACAGAACAATCAAACAGGGATCACAAAACACACAATGAGAAAGTCCCAGGAGCTCTTTAAGATGAAGAATGGAAACTTCAGCTGTGACAAACTCAATTACCTGATCTCAGAACTGCACTGACACCTGCAGCAGCTAAAAACACAAAGGCTGACAACTCTACGTGCAACCTTTGCAGGAAACTCCTAACAAAGCATCTTAAAAAGGAAAACTTTTTTTAACTAAGGCAATAAAAACAAGCTCCTAAACTAGAAACTTGTGTATGAATATGTTTGCATTATCTAAGAGTTACATATTTTATATCTGTACTTCAATTACCGGTAAATTGTAATTGCTTAATTTCCAAACTTCTGTGGTTTAACTGTACTACTTTATTTTAAAGGATCTGATTATTCTACTAACCATTTCTTTGTCCAACTAAGAAATTAAAAATAAAACTCTACTTTTATTGTCGGCACTGACTTGTTTAGCTAACCAAAGCAGCCTTTTGTACATTTTGTGTGATTTTAGATTTTGTATCCAAAAACAAAATCAAATTTTAAGTAAACTCCTTAAAGTTGGTGTGTAAGGTGGACAACATTCAAACTTTTCATATGCATCAATTAAAGGGAAGCAACTATTGGTCAAACATCTTGTAGCACACAATGAGCTGCTGGTATTAAGCCTCTTTTATACCCAGACATTCTCTGCAGAAACAGGTCAACAGATTTTCATCGATTCTTTGGATTTGCAGCAGATCTCCAGGCAGACAGATCTCCCAGTGAAGCAGAGAGAAAGCTGCCAGCCGCCAACTCACAGTTATACTATCCTAATTACAGTGACTCAGCTGTCCATCTGAAGACACAGACAACAAAGCTGCACTCATTCATTAGGTCTTTAGGACTGATGATGGGAAATCATCCATTTCTGAGTGGACAGAAGTGTCTAATTAAACATGAAGCAGGAGAAAAGGTCATGCAACAGGAAGTGAACACTTACGAGGAGCTCCCTCTGCCATCTCTATGGCCGTTATTCCCAAAGACCAAATATCACTCTGTAAAACAGACGGGAAAGTTTCAGTCATTTGTTCGTACAGCTTGGTGCACACGCACACTCAAATGCAGAATGCTGCAGTCACCCTGAAGTCGTAGGTGGAGTCTGGGTTCTCATCACAGGCAATGACCTCAGGTGCCATCCAGTAAGGAGTACCGATGAAAGTGTTCCTGCGTCCGACAGTCCGATCCAACTGAGCACTCACGCCAAAATCAACTGCAGGAGAAAAAAATAGATCAGAGGAGGGAAAAGTGTGAGGAATATTATAAACACAGACAAAATTTAGTAAAACTCAGCATTTTCAATCAGCGTACCAAGCTTGACCTCTGCATTTTCCGTCAGCAGTACGTTCTGGCCTTTGATGTCTCGGTGGATAACTTTATGGGCGTGAAGGTGAGAAAGGCCCTGTTCAAAGACAAAGAAGTCAACTCTGGTCAGTGAGCAGCGAGCTTCAGCTGCATGATTGATATGACGGGTGCAACTGCAATTTCCCACCCTTAGGATCTCCCTGCAGATGTAAGCAATCCAGTCCTCCTTCAGGGAGCTGCCTTTGGTGTTTTTCACCAGGTCAGTCACAGATCCTGCTCCACAGAACTCCATTACCAGCTGTGCACAGACAAACACAAACTCAGTGAGTGTGATTAATGGGGAATGCTTCTATAATGAACCAGATAAAATGGTGAACAGACCCAAAGTTGGTCATCGTGTCCTGGTGGGCTCTTCTTCACAAAGGCACCGTAGTACGTGGCTATGTTGCGGTGGTGGCTGTACTTCTTCAGCATGTTGATCTCTGCTTTGATCTCTTCCTCTTCTTCCTCTGTAACATCCATCACTTTGATGGCAGCCAGTTGGCCTGTCTTCACGTGACGGCCCTGATTAAAGAACAAGTTGAATCTTTGTAACAACGTTCACTAAAATAAAAGGTGCCCTCCACGTTTCTAAAAATCTAAGGTCTTTACTAATTAAGTGTAGCTAATTGCTCTCACACTTTCTTTCTGAAGCTTCTTATCATTTAGTCACAACTGCCTAAATCTTATTATCCAGATGGTTGAAATTTCTACTGACACAGCAATAAGCTAATGTAGTCTGAGAAATTAATGTGCAAACCTTTTAACAAAAAACAGACCCTATAATGGGCTTTGAACATATCCCAGCTTCTTAAAAGGAGACATGCTGAATATAGCCACACATAGAAGTCAGGACTGAACTGGATGTAATGTAGACATCATGGCTCACCTTGTAAACCTGCCCATATGTCCCATTGCCAACCACCTCGACCAGCTCAAAGATCCCCGCTGGATCCTGGAGAAGAGAGAGAGTTGTTTCTCGTTCAACAAATGGAGCGAGTTCAGAAAGATTTGCACATGAAACTAATTAGAAACATCTCAATATGGTTACAGTCGGCCCTGCTTTAAAAAAAATAAATAAAGCATACTTTAAAAAGTTTAAATAAATAAGATAAACTCAAAGCACAACATGTTTATTTATAATTTTAAGTGGGTGATGCTCGCTTTGTTTAGCTCCAATTTTTTCACATTTACTCTTTAATGAAGCGGAGGTTGCATCGTTTTGTTACTTTCAAGCTTCTCCAGTTAAAAATTCACAAAGTAAATAGTAGAAGACCTGCTTTTGAAAGTGCTACAGTCTGGCTACATTGTATTGTACAAAGACTTAACAATTCTAAAAACAAACAAACAAAAAAAAAAAAAACTACCAAGGAAGGGGAAAAAGCAGGTCTAAAAACACTGGTCCAGAGGACCAGACTTAGATTTTTTTAGTTTTTTCTACATGGATTATTGAGAATGCATCAGGGTAGGTCTAAAAACACTTTAATTAAAAATTTAAAAGCAAGTATTTTAACATTTATTGCAACATGTTCCTTGAATCCAGTCCACACAGAATACAAACTTCCTCTAATATACATCAAAAAGACAAAGTTGCCATCATAACAACTGTTCATTTAGGGTTGTTGTTGTCTTTTCCATAGCATTTACAGGTGGATGAGGCCTGAACCAGTTTGGTTTTTCAATATAGATGCTGATCTATGCTCTGACTGGCATCGACTACAGAGAGAAGCGACGCCAGCGATCAAAAACTTAAAACCACTCGATCAAATCTGAGCCGTGATGCCACCAAAGCTCAAACATCCTTCTGATCCAAACAGGGGGCCTTCGTTTAGTAGAATGCCACATAGAACAAAAAAATAAAAAAATAAATAAAGATTAAATCAAGGACAAACTGTCATTCCAGAGACGTGGTGCATGTGGCAGAGGACTCAAGCCATAACAAACTGAACAAGTGGAGGTCAACGATGGCTGATGGTCCCTCCCCATCAGGTTGAATAAGTTTTAAAGCAGACACTCAGGAGAACATATCATTGACTTCTTGTTTGAACAATGGCTTGCACAACATTGTTAAAAAAATAGTTAACATCTTTTGAAGTGGGGGTTTTATGGAAAATAAACAATTATCTTGCTCTTTGAACAACATCAAATGGGAGAACAAGTTCAATAACAACTGGAACAACAAGCTAATGGCTAGACCGATTAAGATCAACAACAAAGTAAACTGCTGTCATGTTTAAATGTCTTTAGTCTTTTTTCAATGTTTCATAGGAATTCAGTTTTTTAAATCCTTATATTTCTGTCAATTTTGCATTACAGTCAGCCCAGTCAAAATTAACCTTGCATTTTCTAAATAATCTTTCAAAAAGCTATCTACTGCAGGTAAGATGTTTACTCGTAACCTTATCTCAGGATCTCGTATCAAAAGATATAAACAAATATTAGTATGGTGACTGACTGGAAGTCTGTGCAACATCTGAGAGCCATCAGGTTTTACTCCACTCTACAGACACCATATTCAATGCACTTATTGTGAAAAATCCCTTTCACCTCTTTCATAAGGTGTTTAACCTTCGCTGCATTAAATCAAGGAAACACTAACCTTTATTTCTGAGGCAATAAGGCCTCTACTTCAGAGAAACATTCATATGGAAGCAGGCTTCATTTCAATCATTCTAAACTCACCACAGACATTTTAAAGTTCATGTACTGCAGGTTTTTTGGAGATATGTTTTAATGTTTTTAACTTGAGCATCGATCATTTTTCTTTTAACCTTGATAGTAGCTGCAACTTTACATCTTAATCACTGGTTTTCATGTCTTGTCTGAATATACTGTATTATTTTACATAGTGTTTAGCATATATCTGAGATCTTGTAGCATATTGTTTAGCATTTGTTTAGCTTTAATCCTAGTATATATCTTATTAATTGAACCTTTGTTTACACAGGTTAATCCCATTGAGCCTTGGGGACTGATTTTAACAAAGAGTGATGACAACAGTAGATAATCAAAAAAGAAAGCTTGAGAAGAACAAGAGAAAGAAAATGGTATTTAAAAAACTAAACTAAAACAGCTAGTTTGTAAGGATCCTTATATACAGTCTCTTTTTATACTTTATATTTTTGCTACTTTTGGTGTAACTGGGACCTTGAGTACGCAATTTCATTCCACCTCATGTACCACATGTGATGTGAATGACAATTAAGAACCTTGAACCAGTACCGTTTCTGCTTTTAGTTTATTTTCTGATTTCTGGACACAAGTCATGGTTCTCAACATTTCGTGAAACAAAATACCCAGAATTTTCCACTTCTAAATCCTGAAATTCCAGGATATATTTCAGTAACATACAATGCTAAGAAGAACTCATCTTAGGTGGCGTGCAGAGTCCCATTCAGGGATGACAGGAAGTAAACTACAGTCTGCGACACGTGCATTCAGCCATCATTCCTAAATATTAATCATGCAGTACAACATCAGATACTAAAAAGCCACCATAGCCAATCAGTGAGGATGCATATACTGCATGCACTGTAGAAGCAGAACATGGACTCAGTTATACTAGAATACCAACATTAATACATGTACACGTCAAAATCTCAGAATGATTATCTTTTAAATCAGCAGATCAGAGCTCAAAATCCTAGAGTTTTCCCTGTCTGGAAAATGTGAAAATCATTTTTCAGTTTTTCCCTGATTTCCAGACTTGCTGGGAACCCTGCAAGATACACTCTATCCTCCCATTGTATTCTGAATATGACTGAAATAATACAATAAAGCAAACTTGACCTACAGACAAAAAGCAAAGATTTAAAAGATAACCCTAAAGGTTTTAACTATGTAAATTATGCCAAACTATATCCAATATTTAATGTTCAAACTGATCAAACTAAATATTTTACCCACAAGTCTTGACGGAAAGCCAACACTTTTCTAATAATACACAAAAATAGACTGATATCCTGAATAAAACTTCAGTCTCTCTTTTGATTTTATGTTCCAGCTGCTGGGAACAAATATTTCACTGACACTAATAATGAGTAGGTTGCTTTGACTAAATTATGCAACCCCCTCCCCACACTTTCACCAGAGATGAGGGGAAAATGACAAGCATTTCCACTTTCATGTAATTTCAATATGGCTTTAAGATTATGTGTGGGCGGTGAGACTGCTGCCTTGGGTTTAAAATGTACACCGTGACCTACCCGGCTTTCATCTATATCCAATCATCGGTTTTCAGCCTTCAAAATAAAGACTTTCCTTCAGGAGGAAGAAAAAATAATCTGCACAGAAACGACCAGGCATCAATTCAAATGTAGATATCTCATCTGATGGCACCGCTGCACAGATTTTTTTAGGCATGTTATGTATAAAGGAACAAAAGAGTGAGGTAAACCAGGAGGGAAGAGAATGATGGTATGGAAGGAAATAATGTAATGATTGAGTGGGTGTTGAGGCAGAGGCGGTAGCTTCACCCACATCCAGCACAGAGTGGGATGAGAAGAACGAGCTGAAACGAGGGGAAGGGTACAGTTACAATCAAAGCACACAGTCAGATAAACAATGTCTAACAATCGTTAAAAAAAGGCAATAACAGCCAGCTGACACGAGGAGTTAGTCTACTTAAACATGAAACATGGCAAATGTTAGATATGATATTCTATGTGCAATCTCAGTATAATGGAGGAGAGAACAACAAACACTGACAGACGACACAATTATTCTACCAAAACGTTGTTTTGATTAAAAAAGGAACATCAGTTCACCGGTGAAGGTCTGAGGAGGAAGTACGGTAAGCGTGTTTCCTGCAAGGGTGCTAACTTAGCTGACACAGGAAGTCATTCAGGAAAAGGCAAAAAAATGATGTGCTATCTGTGGTTACACAGCTGCAGCAATCAACAAAAAATAAAATCATGATTCTAAGAGATTTTTGAGTAAAAGGATTAAATTTATCATGCATTTCTTAAGCATACAGGAGCCATTGTGTTGTTTTTCTCCTTTCTTGTTATTTTACAATAAAGCTGAGAGTAAAGCAGTTGCACATCCTTTTATTTTAATAATAAACAACTCACTTGTGTAAGAACATTTCCGCTAAACATAACTGCACTCTATCTGGGTTTAAGGAAACAAAGATCACAAGACTTCATTTCTCACAAGTTTCATTTCCAGAGGCCTGGTGTTATTTGCTGATCAGCATCCAGTGGTATCACCAACCAAAATCTTGGTTAAATACAAAAACGGAACATGCAAGTTATTTCCAACAACAGATGACATTAAAAGGCTATTTAATCATGTTAATCCCATTTCTAAAAGTCTTTCAACAAACACCATTCAACAGACTTGATTTATTCACTGCTGACTGACTTGTGTTTTGATTTCGCTGCAGTAAGCTTTTATGGAACATTCAATTTTGTTGCACTGTTTATTGAAATATGCAATAATCAAACCACTGACATGTTTTTTCCTCTGTAGAACTTTAACATGGAAAGTATTATTTAATGAATGTGACTGGCATTTTCTTAATTATGTTCACAAGCCAAAAATGGGCAGGCATGACACTCAAACAAAGATGGTGCAGTAAATAGTCTGTGCAAATCGAGATGCTAAAGAGTCAGAGTCAGAGAATCTTTATTGTCATTTGCACCACATGTGGTACATGTGATGAAACAAAATTATGTACACA
>JARVLU010000324.1:27813628-27824652 GCA_031762415.1 Simpsonichthys santanae
TAGTTTATGTGTTTTTTGAGGGTACTGTGTTAGCTAACTGCTTGGAAATACAGTACTGTACATGTTTAAGGTACAGACTGTACGCTGGTTTTGTGTTACATTGAAAAAAAAAAACGTGTTTAAAATGCCGTTTACCATTCTTTTTCCGACCTACGGCAAAAATCCGGACTTACGACCGCCACGTGTAAGGAGTTCCGACTTACGTTAAAATCGGGTTACGAACGGTGCGTAGGAACGGAACCCGGTCGTAACTCGAGGACTACCTGTATTGCCTTTTTTTTTTTAACAATTTGTGTTTGGAAAAAAAATTATTTAATGTAAAGTAATGTGACCAATAATTGTTGTTTAATAAGGGTTTTGTTGTTTATTGCTCTCAAAACTTCAAACTGGTGGCTTCAAACATTAATAATACTTTTGAAACGTCAAAATATAAATATCTGGTCTAAACTTTTATTCTGAAAACCCCCTTGCCCTTGTTTCGATGATGCTCTGCTTCATTCCCGCTAGCTTCACATACCTGGAGCGGCTCGCGGTGGCACACTCACCTGGCAGAATCCAAACAGACCGTCTCTCCCCCGCACCCCCAAGAAAGAAAAGGGACACTGCCATTCTTTGAGGGCATTTACAACCCATTTCGCCCCAGCGTTTAAATATAATGGCATGTGCAATGATATGTCATACAGCACTGGGCACTCCCAAGCTTTTCTAGTGAGTATACGGCGTATATTGGCGTATCACGTAGACTACACCACTGGAGACAACCAAGTTTGTCTGTTAGCAAAATATTGCATGAACGTCCTAGACATGATTCAATGAGACTTTCAGAAAATAATTGTGGATTATACCGGCACTTTTACAACTGATTAACTTTTGGGGTCAACCCAATTCAAAAAAGCCACCACAGCTAATCAACCTTAGCAAACACAAAAAATGGATAAACATCAGTGGATTTTAAAGACACTGAGCTAAACTTTGGTGTGGTAGTAGCTGACAGTAACTCGCAAGCTAGAGTTCAAACGCCACTCTGAGCACCAACAGAACTAAAGAGTTGAGGTAGGAGCATAGGATCGGACACAATGTGTTTTTTCAGGGAATACTTGTTCAGTGACATATGAAATACACTTTATGAATAGTAGGTTGAGATATGTTCTACATCAGAATTCTTCTGGTTCTCACCACCAGTCAGTGATGAAAATCTCCTCCTTTGCATTCTCAAGGGCATCAGCCAGGTCTGCAAAGTAGCCACTTCCATTCACATACCTTCCATGAAAATCAATAGATCACAGTCAGTTGAAAATTAACATTGGTTGTTGTGGTTGTTGGTAATAGCAGCAGATTGTTGAACTGACCATTTAGTGAGCGTGTTCTCCCGTGGAGGAGCAAATCCACCAAAGCGTTGAACTTTGAGAAAGTCACATGTTTCTGCCAGCTGGTTGATTTCGTGGCTCCACCAGTGGCTTTGCCTGTAGCTTCTGCACTTAATGATCAAACTCCTGATCAAAACCAAACAGGGATGTATCAAAGAGCAGCCGGGCTGTAAAACAAGTGGTCATTACATACTCAAACACAAAGCCAACTTACCGAGTGAAGTTCTCGATGCAGACTCCGTATTTGGTGCCGGTGTCAGCATGACCTACTTTCACTTTGAGCTCTGGATCAAACAGCAGCACGAAGTTGATCTTGGCGTTGTCTCGGCCCATGTACATGAGAAAGGAGTCCTTCACCACCAGCCAGCGGTGCGACCAGCGGAAACAGAACCTGTCGTGGCCGATGCAGTTCAGGCCTTGGATCCGGTGACCACCAGACCTCTTCATGATTGGTCCCTCCCTGAGTCAGATACACAGACAATTTAAATAAGCCTTAAAGTTTGGAAACTGTTAACCGTAGTTTGAAGGTGCAGATTATAAACAGTTAATGTTTTACTTGTCATAGACAGAACTGCTGTA
This sequence comes from Simpsonichthys santanae, assembly GCA_031762415.1. NCBI lineage: Eukaryota > Metazoa > Chordata > Actinopteri > Cyprinodontiformes > Rivulidae > Simpsonichthys > Simpsonichthys santanae. The sequence continues at coordinate 27,815,575 of JARVLU010000324.1, forward strand.
TGCTGATGGACTAAATCCAGATACATCGATTTATTGTGCCATGAACCAATAAAATTTGATCCATTGAATGAAATGTCTGCAATGAATGTTTGCGTATAAAATAGGACTTGTACTCTTCTTTTTGTGTACTGTAGAAGGATTTTGATTTCACAACTAAAGACTGGGGAGATTTATTTTTGACATGCGACAATTAGAAAGGCTTTTCCATGGTCTGATAGTCTTGCAATCTGGATCTCTCTCCCAGACTGTAGCACAAGTTTACTTTATCTTAGTCTCTCTGGTGGTGATGAAATACAGCTAAACCAACATTACATGTGCACATGGATAGAGAGCATCTTCATATATAAGCATGTTTTCATAACATTGGTAGACATTGTGACTCTACACAAGGTCTCTCTTGAACTTTGTGACATCAAACTAATGATGACTTTGACTGTTACTCAAAAGCAGCAATATGTCAGAATTATTCAGACCATTACATTATAACTTTTCTTCTGTTGCACTTCATGCAGTTTAACAGGATTGTTTTTGTCATTGGTGACACCCACTGTGCAGAAGGAGAACTGCAACAGCACTGGTAAAAACAGAAACAAACACTGAATGTGTGCTTCAATCCATTTATGTGAACTAACTCATATTCCAGGAGAAAAGGCTAATCTTTTTTTTTTTTAATTTTCCATTAACAACATACAAAATACATTTGATGCTAAACTGCTGAGTTACTGAAAAATAATTAACACATCTCAAGTTTTTATTTTGGCCTCATTTTTGTGTATTGTTTTAGGTTGTACAGATGTGATTTGTAAATCTTTATCAAAAACCTGTTAGAGTAATTTTTATTTATGAAAATAAAAACAGATAACGGACATAGAGACATTCCTTTGCTTCACTGCACTGAATCTCCAAATGTTGAATCAAAACTTATTGAATCAGATCAAATCATGATGACGAGGCTGAATGATGTCGTTTTTGTTGTGCAATAAGCTTAAAATTAAATTATAAGCCACGTGTTGTGACACATATCCTGTCGCCCACAGACGCACAAGCAGATAGCCTTTTCAGCAACTTCTGCTTGAAGAAACTTTTATTTCTGACCTGATTGAGGAGCCAATGGCTAGTCTGAGAAGAATCCAAATTGGATTGTTACAATTTTAAAACAACTCCAGTCTCCAAGATTTTATATAGATTTATGCGTTTGCCGTTTTATACATTTTTATAATCAAAAATGAACATTTACTCCAAACTGAGTTCAGTCAAAAAGCCATTTACAGCAGGTAAGATATTATTTGTTCATAACCCACTTCTTTTATTCTGCACTTAATCAGAAAGTTGAGTACTTTTATTTCATTCACATATATCTGCCTGTAGTGTGTTGCTTACAAGCCTTTAGGTCCCAGATCAGTGATGAAGGAGAGCGGACCGATGGAGAGGAATTCCAGCTGAGAATAGACGGAGAGAATCGATTAGTGCTGTATGATTATAAAATGTATAACAACATGTGCATGAAGAGTTACCATGCTGTGGTCATTTTGACACAATGGAAACTCCAGAATACCATTCAGGTACTCCTCAAGGTATTTCTGCATAAAAAAGCAGTATAACAAAAAATATTATTTAAGCACAGCATAAATATATAAAATAACTTTGGTAGAAAATGTATTCCCTTATATTTATATGCTTCTCTTTAAAAACAGGGCTAGAATAAATATTTAATATTAGAAGATGAACATGTAAATTTTAGAGTATTTTTATTTATTTATTACAGAAAATGTATCTGTTTACATTTAAAATGTTTACTTCACTCAATATATGAATAAATAAGGACATAAAAACTAACACATAAGAACTTTAAAGTTCTTTTTTTTAATTAAAAAAACTATTCTTGTAATCCTGAATTCTTAATACCCCTTTGCTGGAGGTTCTTCGGGTCCATTCTGTGCCCTGCAGGCTGGGCATTTCCTCCGGCATGGTCCTCAGCTGCTGCCGGTCCTTTGCAAACCTTCATTTGAATATTCAAAGTAATCAGTGCTTGAGAGATCTGACATTAAAAGCTCAAAGCGGCTCAGATTTCATATGCGCATCCCTCAGAGCAAGAGACTGATTTGCATGGCAGAGATAAACAGAAAGCCCGACCTTCCAAGAGGCAGCAGGTGAAGCATCATCCTGTGCTTGTAAAGGTCTCTGTTCAGCTCCTGGAAGTGTTTGTACTTCCTCTTCACGATCCAGTGGAAGTGGCCGTGTGTTAGGCGAACCGTGTACAGGGTTCCAACACGAACCTGGGTGTGGATTTTAAAATTGTATGAAGGTTATTGTTTACTGCCTTAAAGATGCATCTGATTCATAATGGCCACCACATCTAATCCACATTAGCCTCCACAAACATGAATATAACTGAATTAAACATTGGTGTGGTAGTAGCTGACAGTCATTCACAGCACATGCTCCAATTGCTAACAGAGCAGGGGAGATAATAATGAAGAGATTGTACATACATTTTTTTTTTAAAGTTGGACCAAAATAACTTTAACTACATCACAATTATTCAAATCTAAAACACTGACATGAAAGGTGACGGCTGATTTTAATTTCTTCAAGGAATTCTAGGCCTTAATTTACAGTGTTTTCCGCACTATAAGTCACTCTGGATAAAGGTCAGATCAGTCAAAAAAATGCCTCAGCTTCGGACTATACGTTGCATTTATTCTGTGTCAACGCTGACACCTGGGAAACGTGGGCTGGTGTCATACCAAAAATCAATTTGGCGGTCACGGGACCGCGCATGGGAGGACTCGCTGTTGCAGTTCTTTGAAATTTAACAAGATTAACACCTAAAGACGATTATGTGTTTGCTTGACATTATAGCAGAGGTGTGTCTCAGTTGAGCTTTTCCTTAATAAATGCACTTTAATGGTTAAAACAGCTTCTTTTCACCTGGGCGGGGCAGCATGGTCGGGTCGCACTGAGAACAGTCCGTCCCTCTGACGCCGCAGCGGGGAGGAAGAGGGCAGTGAGGGGTGTGGTCCGCAGACCCGGGAGGCGGCGAGGTGTGGGTGGGGGGTGGAACGCTGTAGAGCCACTATCGTCCGCAGACCCTTCCAGGATGACTCAGAACTGGTTGCAGCGCACCGCCGCAGAGATAATGCGCCCGGTGGGAGCCAGCCAGACACAGGGCAGACTGCGCGGACCTCACCCATTTACAAACTTTCTTTCTGCTGCTCAATTACTGTTTTGGGCTGCATATTTTATTACCTGCAGTTTGTAATCTGCAAAATAGGATTTTCTTTTGGGGGCGTTTTACTTGAGTTAAGTTTTTCTCTGTTGTTTCTAAATATTTGGGTGGGGGGTAGCGGTAGAGGAACAACATATAGTTGTTGAAAGCCTATAGGCCCTCTCGTGGCTGCAATTGGTAATGCTTACTCTGGGTCATGTCAATATGAACGAAGATTTAACGTGTCAGTGGAAAACTGCGTCGCAGGACTGGCCAAACTATGAAAAAAACAGTGGTTTAAAGTCCGGAAAATACGGTACTCTGTTTATAAAATCATTGTAACTGAAACTGAAATATCAGTGGTGAAAACACTGATATGAACAACAAATACAGAGAAAGATTTTGCTGAGTTTGGATAAAGATTTTCCCAAAATAATCATAGCTCATCTTGACACAGATTAGTTTCCTCTAAATTACTAAACTTTTCAGCACACAGTCAAAGGTTAATGGGTACTGTTGTGGCTCAAAGTGACAGTTGGCCCACAGGAAAGAAGTTGCTAAATCATAATGGCTTAAAAACTATTTATCCTGGGGGTTTATTTAAAAAAAAAAAAAGTTCTGTGTAAAAAAAAACAAAAAACATTACCGTACTTATTTTCTCACCAACACTTCTGTTTACACACAGAAGAAAGGTGCAAACTCAGCAGATAATTTATATATATGGTATATATTTAAACATCTGGAGTCTGAAAGTGATAAATTACCATTTTACTCATTATATTTTAGTATAATCTGCTCTGGTTTAAGCTATGAAAAAAAAAATCACTGACGTTGGGCTAAAACCAGCAGTTTCATCTTAGAAAAAAAAAAAAAACCCACAGGAGTTTAAACTCCCAGGCAAACTTCTCTTCAAGCTACTTATGTGCAAAACGTTTGTTGGTCAAATATAACAAAAAATGGCAGCAAGTACTTATGCAGTTCGATTCTGAGTAAGACAATGAAGGAAATTTAAATTACTGTACATAATTGTAATTTTATAAACGTAAAGGGGCAAATTAATTCTTGATCACAATGTTACTTACTATTAAAAAACACAAATCACATTATTTGTTTCAACTTTAATGTGAAATCTTCACTAAGGCTGTTCAAAGATGTGACGTAAAGTCCTAACAGAGTAAAAACACAAACATTTGATTGCAACAAGACTCAAAAGTTATCAAAAGCAGGTTTATATGAGAACTACAAAAAGAGCATTTCCATATGTTGTACTGTGTTTGTGTTAAGTGCTTCCATGTGTATTTTTAACAGCTTCTTTAAGAAAAAGAATGTAAAAGGTTATGAACAAAAGCAGCTGTACCTTTGAGCGAGTGGTGTACTTCTCTGTGTTGTCCACCCTGCATGTTATGGGAGTACCAGGAATGATGTAGGGTACACCTTTTTCCTTAATTTCAGGGAGGTGATGAACCACGAGGAAAGGATAGCCATCTGAAATACAGATGTTTTATTCATCTTATTCTGAGGTAGATGTGAGAGTTTCACAAGTTTTACAATTTTATCTTTTTATTAACCTTTATTTAACCAGGCAAACCTCACACAGATCCCCTGGTTCAAGCTGGGGATTGAAGCCATGACGTTCTTGCTGTGAGGAAACAGTGCCAACCACTAAGCTGTCATCCCACTCCAATTTTACAGTCAGTTCATTACGTCTAATTAATTCAATTCAAAAACATTTTATTAATCCCAAAGGGAAATTAAATGTTGTTGTAACTCGTTATCCTAGTTTCATTAAGAGAAGTCATAGATGTTGATGGCTGTAGGCAGGAAGGGCCTCTTGTAAAGGTCCGTCCCACAACGGACACGAAGAAACTAGGTGCAGATTCTGTCCGATTCGTCCAGCCAGACTCGGCTGGTCTCTGGTTACCCCAGGCAGCAGGACCGCCCAAATGCTGGGCAGAACTCCTCCCAGAGCAATGACCAATCATTCCAGTAGCCCGCCAAGCTCCTGGTCGCTGTGCACAGCCAGCCTCAGGTGCCAGGGGACGATCCCGGTCCTTCTGCTGTCACAAGCCTTGTTTCCTGCCAGTTCCAGGATCTCAGCAGTCAGGCACTCAAGCACAGTTGACAAGGAGACAGGAATGCATCCACGGAGCCTCCTTTTCAACTCATTTGGGATTCGGGGCTGAGATATTATTTGAACTTTTGAGATGTTAATCAGCTGCTCCCAGTTGTAAAAACCACCTTATTGTTATGGTTACGCATCAAAACAAATGTCCAAAAGTAAAAAAGTTTCAGTAAAAACCTTCCAGCTGCACAGCATCTGACACCAGAGGAAACAATCAATGAAAAAAAAAAAAAAGGTGATTCACATCCAGCAACAAAGGAATTAAAGTTTCCAAAAGCAAAAGCTCAGAATGAAGGTAACAGAGCTACTCCAACATGCAGCCACCCTGAGTGGTGCAATTCTAGAATCACTCACCACCCAGAGGCAAAGACAGTTCTGTTTTTGCCAGTGTCTTTGTTTGTCTGCTGGCAAAAATATTTCAAAAACAACTAGACAAATGTGAATGAAACAAGCAGAAAATAAATCACTGAATATGCATCAACAATTGAATAACTTTTAGAGTCAACCCAAATCAAAATGCCCCCCACAGCTAATCAACATTTACTAACAGAAACTTGCTAGAACTCAGTCAGATTACAAAAGAACTTTGTTTAAAATTTTGTTATGAATGAATGAATGAACGACTGAATACATGTATACATTGGTTTTGGAGTTTAATATTTGGAGTTAGCTTTGTCTGTTAGAAAAATATGGCATGAACCACTGGAATGATTTTAATGAATTTCAGGAGATAATTGTTGGACTTGCATGTACAACTGAGTAACATTTGGCACCAACACAAATTCAGTTGGTCTCCACAGCTAATCAACATTAGCCAACACATAAATGGTTATAGTTCAGTTCATTTTACGTATACTGAGCTAATATCGGTGTGGTAGTAGCCGAGAGTTATTGACAACTTATATTATGAGCTAACATCTTGTTTAATAATATCATATGACACTGAACATAACTTTCTAATCAATGTCTGACCAAAACAGCCATGTCTCTGTCCTTTCTCAACATGATCTTAGTCAAAAATTCTGGCATTCAATGTGATGGCCATACATGCAGTTTTTAAAGGATTACTAGGCCTTTAAATTTATTTCTCCTTACCGCTGGTTGACAAGAGGCCATCTAACTCATCTGGATCCAGATTGTGGACGTCACGAGAGAAGCGCCTTCGGTCCAGGTTTTGTGCAGCTGAGCTCACAGCCGCTGGCTCGATCACATCTTCTGGACTGGCCATCGCACTGCTGGTGGAGGAGCCAGGCCGTCTAGCAAAAGGAAATAAAAACAGAAGCCTGAGTTTGTTTATCAGAGAACTAAATATTACCGATTAGACTAAAACTAATGGGAGCAGATGTGTTCACAGACAGACTCAGCAGTCTCATCCCTTCACCTGCACACAACAAACCACTGAGGTGTAACACGCTGGGGTGCAGGAAGCACTGCCTGTAGTCTATGAAGAGACATTGACAGTTAAACAGTAAAACATAAACGGATCTGAAAGTTCAGAATTTTAAGTGGATTATGTGGAGTAGTTATGAGTAGTCAGGGCCTTACCTGCAGTAGACAGCTGTCTGAATAATTTTGGTTTAGAGAATCCGAAAGAAATTGTCATGGCAGAGTCAAAGAAGGCCACATTTCAGAGGAAACTTCTGTCATTTGAAACAACTTGAACCTTGTTCAAGCAATGAATGTTCTGGATTTTTATATGAAAATAAATTTGCTAAATTTCAGCTTAACACGGTTTGTTTTGCAACTTGTGTTTTTAGATGAAATGCATTGAAATAGACCATGGACCAAGTTCCAACACAGCCATTTGTCATTGTAAATAACCATAAATATTTATGTAATTAAGTGTGATTCAAAAGTGACAGTGTAAAAAAAGTTAGAATAAAGCCTTCACTTGTGAAAGTTTAAGAATTTTTTGATGTAGAAAATCTGACCTAAAATGGCTCCATCTCCTCTACCACACATGTCCTCACCTCAACATGGCTGCTCTCATAAAGTATTTTTGTAACCAGGGTCTGTGCAACTGGGATGAAAGGCTGAACTTCAGTCTACTTCTATGCACACAATCATGGTGTCACATGACTTTTTCCAGAGGTAATTAATCACGTGAGGGAACAATACTGAACAAAAATAGAAAAGCAAGACTTATGTTTTTGTTCCCATTCTTCGTGAGTTGAACTCAAAGAGCTAAGACTTTTCCTACGTACACAAAATATATTTTCCTCTCAAATATTGTTCACAAATTTGTGTAAATCTGTGTTAGTGACCACTTCTTTGCTGAGATAATCCATCCACCTCATAGGTCTGGCATATCAAGATGCTGATTAGGCAGTATGATCATTGCACAGGTATGCCTTAGGCTGACCACAATAAAAGGCCACTAAAATGTGCAGTTTCATCACAGCACAATGCCACAGATGTACCAAAATTTGAGGGAGCATGTAATTAGCATGTTGACTGCAGGAATGTCCACCAGAGCTGGTTGCCTGTGAATTGAATGTTCATTTCTTTATCCTAAGGACGTCTCCAAATGCGTTTCAGAGAATTTGGCAGTACATCCAACCAGGATTACAACCGCAGACCATGTGTAACTACACACCAGCCCAGGACCTCCCCATCCAGCATCTTCACCTCCAAGATAGTCAGAGACCAGCCACCTGCTGCAACAATCTGCATGCTCACCGTCCTCACTGGAGTCTCCACCTGAGTGCAGTTTGCTGTTGTAACCAACCTGAGTGGGCAAACGCTCACATCTAATGACATGTGGCACGTTGGAGAGGTGTTCTCTTCACAGATGAATCTTGGTTATCACTGAACAGGGCAGATGTCAGACTGTGTATAGTGTTAGCTGTTTGCTGATATCAACATTGTGAATCGAGTGGCGTATGGTAGTGGTGGGGTTATGACATGGGCAGGTGCACTGTATGTTGTGGACAACACAGGTTAATTTTATTGATGGCATTTTGAATGCATAGAGATACTGTGACAAGACCCTGAGGCCCGTTGTTGTGTCATTCATTCACAACCATCACCTCATGTAGCAGCATGATAATGCATGCCCATGTTGCAAGCTTTTGTACACAACTCCTGGAAGCTGAAAACATCCCAGTTCTTGCATGGCCAGCATACTTAACACACGTCATCCACTGAGCAAGTTTGGGATGCTTGTAATCAGCATGTATGACAGCGTGTTCCAGTTCCTGACAATCTCCAGCAACTTGGCACAGCCACTGAAGAGGAGTGGACCAACATTCCACAGACCACAATCAGCAACCTGATCAACTCTTTGTGAAGGAGATGTGTTGCACTGCATGAGGAAAATGGTGGTATCACCAGATGGCTGGTTTTCTGATTACCCTTTTGTACACATAGAAAAAGTCTTAGATCTGTGAGTTCAGCTCATGAAAAATAGGAGAAAAAACAAAAGTTTTGCATTTATATTTTTGTTCAATGCATAGTAGTCCCTCGTTTATCGTGGCTGTTCTGTACGCTGCCCCCCTTCGACAAGTGAAAAACCGCAAAGTAGGAAGACAGTAGTCCAAGTTCAAGTTCAGAAAACTTTGTCATGACATGTGCCACAGGCTGCAATCACACTCTTCACCCGTTACTCATGATCCTGATCCTTAAATAAACAATTTAAATTTAAATACTGTAACATTTTAAATAAACAATCCAGGCAGCATGGATTGTTTATTTAAAATGTTACAGTATTTAAATGTAAATTGGGACAAGAAAGGAAACAAAGTGATGT
>JARVLU010000324.1:27833086-27846186 GCA_031762415.1 Simpsonichthys santanae
TTTTTTTAGAGTATTTTGTTAGCTAACTGCTTGGAAACACATTAAAACACATTAAAACAGCCGTTCTAAGTTGTTTTACATTGAAAAAACGTGTTTAAAAAGACGTTACCGCTCGCCGTTTAGTTTTGGTTTCGATTTACGGCCATATATGCGGACATACGGCGCCATGTGCGTTCTGTTCCGACCTACTGCAGAATCGACCTACGAACGGTCCTTAGGTCCGGAACCCGTTCGTAACTGGAGGATTACCTGTATTTATTTGTGGAGCAGACTGCTTTGAATTTAACACCATCACTAAAAGCTCATCTTGAGCAAGCATGAAGACGACAGTGGAAAGGAAAAACTCCCTTTTAAGAGGAAGAAATCTTTAACAGAACCACGCGCTCAGGACATGTGGCCATCTGCTGCGACCAGCTGGGTTTGGTAAGAACAGATACACAATGGCAGGTTAAGATTAACATTGAGATAGAAATAATACTATTTACTGAAAACTATTCAATTCTAGCAAATCGTTTAAGGAAATGAGGTCATTTTGTCTTCCAGTAGTCTAAGCCTATAGCAGCATAACAAACCAACCCTAACTAGCACTATGGTTGGCCTTGTCGCTGTTTTAAGTGCTCTATAAATAAAATGGTATGGTAAAAAATAAAATGATATGGTAACTATAGGATTTATCAAAAGGGAAAGTCTTCATCCCTGTCTTAAAACTGGACAATGTGTCAGCCTTACAAACAAAAACTGGAAGTTGGTTCCACAAGAGAGGAGCCTGATAACTGAAAGATCTTCCTTATTTGTAAACTCCAGTAACTGCAAGTAAGCCTGCAATCTGAGAGTGAAGTGCTCTGTTAGGAAAATATGGAACAATAAGATCTGTAATATAAGATGGAGCTAGGTTGTTGAGTGCTTTGTAGGTTAGAAGTAAGATTTTGAATACTGTACAGTACTATTCTGAATTTGACAGGGAGCCAGTAGAGAGAAACTAAAACTGCAGAGATATGATCTCTCCCACTAACTCTAGTTAAGACTGGCAGCAGCGTTTGAGATTAACTGAAGACTTTTTAAAGAAGTATTTGGACAACCAGATAACAAACCAATGCAATAGTCCAGTCTAGACTTGACAAATGCATGAACCAGTTTTTCTGCATAATTTTTAAAGATGTTTCTAGTGATAATACGCAGGTGGAAGAAAGCGGTTCTTACAGGTGAAACGGACTTTAACCTCTAAAAACTAAAGACTACTGTATTCACCTCGTTTGATTTTTTATTTATTTATTTATTTTTGAATGGCAGCTTGGGATTGTGTTTGCAAGAATCATTTGTCAACATAAGAAATCCTAATTTAAAACCTGCACAGTCTGTTTTGTACTGCTAACACATGTAGGGGAATGTCATATGCTTGCTGACATAAAGTGAATGAAAAACATGGGGCCTTTAAAGTAAATGTCACCAAGTGAGGGGGAAAAATGACTGGAAATGAGTCAGAAACCACTACATGAGTGAGCTGTGACTCCACAGATGCTCTTCAAGGTATTTTTCCTTTCAAAGAATAAGTTTTGACTAAAATAAAACCACCTCCTTACAGGTTCACACTCTTCCACTTTTAATTACCCCTAATTACAGCTTAGATGAGGTCCAAGCTTTACTGGATCATGTGAAGTTTTGATGCATTCAAGTTCCGTCGTATCACAAAGTTTTCTCAAGCTTTTTGTGTAAGTACGTTTCAGCACAGCTAAAACGCATTTTTAAGCTGTTATGTATAAGTTAAATTTAATTTAAAGACGTGTAAAGGCTGAAAACGGTGTCTGCTAAATAGCTAAAGTATTGTCGTCTCCACCCTGCCTCCGGTTTCACACGGCTCCACAAAAACTGCATCTACGTTCCCAAAATTACGTAAAAAAATGTTACGCCACTACATTGGCTACGGTTTTACACATATCTGTGTTAAATCTATTGTTAGGTCTGTGGAAATAACAGCGATATTACAACGAATATGTCGACTTATAACGCCAAAATATATACTGTATTTACTTACTCGAGTTAAAGCCACAGCTCAATACGAACACCTACTCCATGCGGGACAGAGGGACAAACTCCTCTGTGTAAAATGTACGACTTTTATGAGCAGTGAGCACCCGGTAGATGATGTCTCTTTAGTCCCTCCCATTGACTGAACAGTAGGACAGAGTAAAAAAAAAAAAAAAAAACTGCGAAAATGGTCTCTATATTCTAGGACTCTATTCTCCTAATTTTATGACTTGTATTTTTTTTTTTTTTAGCGTGGTCCTAGCTCCGTCGAACTCCATGTTCAAAACTAGCTACAAACTTTGAGCTCCGTTTTATTATTTTCAAAACTACAACTGCTCACGAAAAACAACCAAACAAAAAGAGGTGTTTTACTTGTGTAGCTGTGAACACGACAGAAAAAAAGGTGTACTGTTTCGTGTGAATACATGTCATGTACAGAAAACGCCAACAAAGAATCGACGTGATGACGTAGCTGCAGCCTGACGTTAATTGGGAGTGGCTTTACATTTATGCCTCAAATTACATTACTCTCCCAAAGTAAAATAAATTTCATACAAAATTATTCACAATTGTTATCCAGTAAAAGCATTTTTTTGATTAAAAAAAAAATATATAAAAAAAATCTGTACTTCTCTCTTGTGGTTGTCTATTGTTGATTGTTCAAGGAAAATCTATTGCTGTGTAATGTTGTCATCATCCTTAGTTTGTAGCCAGGTCTCTCTTGTAAATGAGTCCTCGAGGCTCACTGAGATTAACCTGCCTAAATAAAGGTTGAATGAAAAAAAAGTTGAATGAAAAAAATATAAATGTGACTTGGAGGGACATGTCCATTTTTTAAACGAAAAGACTAAAAATTTCTTTAACAGAAAAGCATGTTTTGTTTGGGATGGGGAAATGTGACCTTGTTAAAACAGACTCAAATATGCTGTTAACTTTTTTTAATCATATATGGTAAATATCATATTCACACCTCCAAGTGTTTACAACAAAAGCCTAACTTCCATACTGTATTTTATTATCTTCTATAAATATTTATACAGAATCCTTAAAACAAAGCTCAAATGCTAAAGCCATTCAACTGCCCTTGAAGAACTGCAACCCTCGAGCACCAATTTGAATTTAACATTGTAAAATACTTTTTGTGTTCTGTAATACCCTTGATTGCTGTATCCGTGTTTATAACTAGTTCTTTGTTGTTCTCTTTTGTTCATGTATGTTCTATATTTGCAATGAAAAAAAGCTTTACATTACTTATACATATTTCAAAACAATTGTGTCACATCTTTACGTAAACATGATTATTTTTCCGTTTTACCAAAACATTATTTATGACTATCTTATTTTGCATACCAATAATTTTGGAGTTATCAAGAAATTAAAGTACCAAAATATGACAAACTTAACTTTTACGTTTAACCTAGCTGTTTTTTGTTGTATTTTTTAAAACACGATTTTATACTTAATACTTTTTGTTCTCAATTTGCATGCATCCTTTATGATTGTTGTCTTTGTTGTTCACTGTTGTCACCACTCTGTTAAAATCAGGTCTCTCTTGTAAATGAGTCCCCGTGGCTCAATGGGATTAACCTGTCTAAATAAAGGTCGAATGAATGAATAAATGAATGAAAAACTTTAAAGAGCTTTCGCCACCGGAAGTATTTTCTGCGCCAGCATCGGACAGCATTTAATGTAACGCAAGAGGAATTAAAAATCCGTTGGACTACATTGATATGTTTATGTGACAAATAGTAGCTCAGAGCAAAGCATGAAAGTAGTTCACAAGACATTTTCAATAAATAAAACAAAGAAAAATGATATAGAAAATAAAATGAATGTGGACACTATTATTTACTTTGGTTTTCAGAAAGTAGATGTAGTACAACATTTGACCACATGGTGTCGCTCATCTCATTTATCAGTGTTTTAAATAGTACTAAGTGACAGAAGAAACAAGCAGAATTGAGAGGGGGTAACATGAAAAATCATTTTTATTGCACTTGAAACTTAAAGATGAAAAGCATTATTTTCATGACAACACAAATGTGAAAATTATCACAAATCTATTTAATATGAGAATCCATCAATTGCCTGGGAATTGTCTCAGAATTTCAGGTATCCAAAACGACGTGATTAAAAAAACAAAATAAAAAAATATATATATATATATATATATATTTTTTTTTCAATTCTAAGCTTGTCAGGTGGAACTGAATAACATCAGTTTCTCAATAAATCAACACACAACTAAAATAACAGATTACTGTATATGAAGAACCCACATTTTGCAAACATGTCTAGTCTGACATTTCAATAAGGGGCAGAACACACAAGTCATCATTTAGCATAACTTCCATCCATCCATTATCTTTACCCACTTCTTCCTTTTCAGAATGTGGGGTTCACCGGTGCCCATATCCAGCTATCACTGTACGAGAGGCAGGGGACTCCCTGGACAGGTCTCCAGTCCATCACAGGGACACATAGAGACAAACTAAGCAAAACCAGTCACCCTCTCACTCACACCTGGGGACAATTTAGATTTACCAATCAGCCTAACACGCATGTTTTTGGTCTGTGGGAGGAAACCGGAGTACCCGGGGAAAACCCACACATGCACAGGGAGAACATGCAAACTCCACTCAGAAAGGCCCCAGGTTGGGATATGAACCACAGCAACCTGCTCGCTGAGAGGCAGCTCTACCAACTGCAACACCTTGCCGCCCTTAGCATAACTTATCCTTCTAATTATTCTCACTGAACAAATACCAATTGATAAAATCAAGTTTTTGATTTTACTGATATCAAGACAATGCTTCGCTGATCCGTTTACTTCAAAATACAAAAAACGATAAGGAGTACACAGTTCAAGGCTTTAATTCAACGTTTATAAAGATTCTTAAGACACTAAACTTGCAACTATGCTTATAGGTATTTTTTAGTTTGTATGTTTCCTAAATGAGCTTGTTTGAGATTCGTAGCTTTAACATTAAACCGTAAGAACTTTAAAATAAATTTAGTTAATGGCAATTTTTTTCTTACCATTACACAATGTGCTAATAGTAACTAAAATAATCTGTACTTGTTCACAGCTTTATATGACTTCTGTTTTAAAATGTATTAATTAAACAAACCATCGGGTTTGAAATCCTAAGAACATTTATTTTATAATTTGTTTTTAATCCATATTAATCGGGACATATTTTTTGCTGTCTCCTTGAAATGGAAATTCTGGTGCTCGGTTGAAGTGTCCCGTTAGGAAGACTCCCACCGTGCCAAAGATGAAGAGGAGGATCGCAGCCCAGAAACACACTTTATCAATCATCTTCCCAATCAGTACCCAGCTTTCAATTTCCTTCAAAAATAAAGAGATTGCGGATTTAAAATTTAAGAAAAACTCTTTGCTTGGACTGATAATAATTCATAAAATACATTAAAATGTGGCACTAACTTGAAAAAATAAAATAAAAACTTACAGATCCAAAGTCATTCTGTTGCCTTTTGCTCTCGGCAATAAAGTTGCAGGCGTCCACACATTGCTTGATCTCAGGTGCAGCCTGGGCCAAACTTTTATACAGGTTGGCTGTGCTGCTGACGTCTATATTATTTACTAAAGAAGAAGACATCAGCTGTTAGATACAGTGTGAATAATGCAGAAAATAAACTAAAACAACAGTTAGGATGTTTTAAAAGTGGGGATCTTTGGAGTTGTTATCAGCAGTTAGTATCTTACCTGCAGTAGACAGCACTTTGAAAGTGTGGGGTGTGGAAATAAATTTTCATTGTTGACAGCAGACGGGGGATATTTGGGGCATATTGTGTACGTGTTTCTATGTTTAGTCCATTGCCTGTTTGGTCTTGAAAGTAATTCTTGTAATTTAGTGCCATGGGGCGGCTGTGCCTGAGTGGTTAGAGCAGTCGCCCTCCAGTGTGAGAGTTGGGGGTTCAACTCCACCAGCAGTCACATGCTGAAGTGTCCCTCGGTAAGACACTGAACCCCTCATTGCCTCTGATGTGTGTCCCATCAGTGTATGAATATGATAAAGCTCTGATTATTCATTGTATAGTTCTAGTAGAGTGCTGTATAAATGGATAAATGAGGGCACAGATTGTAGAGTGAAGCACTTTGAGTATCTTGATCATAGAAAGGTGCTATATAAATACAGTCCAGTTACCATTCATTTAGTCATGTTTCAGTGCTTTGTCCTTGTATCACTCATAATGTCACTGTTTTTAACCCTTCACACCTGTCCTCCATTTATTACAAGCTCACCTGTTTCCCTTCAACAATCCTCCTCCTCGGTTACTTCGCTGCCTAAACTTTGTTTTAAGTTTAGTCACCAAAAGTTAGTCTGATTCTGCATATGTTCCGGTTGCCTAGGCCCAATCCACATTGTCATGACAGTTCCAGTCTCTAAAGTGTCATAGTGGTTCATTTAAATAAAAAAAATGATCAACCTCTGTCACTTTTGAAATTATTCACAAAAACATCTATTGTTGTTTGCACTGAAAAAAAGATAATTGTGAACATGACTTGAGTGTGATGGAAATATATTATTTAGTCATCTGCTTCCTGATATATTATTTGATATTACAACATTGGTTTCACTGTCAATCAGCAGTGGACAGCTGTCTAGACACCTATTCCTAATTTTTTTGTCGTCCACTTGTTGTATAAGATATGCATGTCACAGTCACTTTAACATATAAGCAACAAAATTGCACATAAACAAAACACTATGACATTTTTTTAGAATGGAGTTTTTTTTTGTGTGTGTGTGTGTTTTTTTTTTTTTTTTTGTAAACTGCCAAAAAGCCTCGTTGAAGCAGACCCCCAGTCCAACCAGCTTTTTGCTTTATTTTTCAACGAGAATTACGCCTTAATTCTCCAAACTGGGATCATGTTGAATGCTGTCTACCTCAGGTAAGATACTGACTACTACTTAGGCCCTACTGGAGTTAGTGTCAAACTTTAAAATCAAAGTCTCACCAATCGATCGATTGAGTCCATGCCTCTCTCTCTGCTTGTCAAACAACATTTCGCTGCGAGGCTGTTTCAGCACGTATTCCTCTGCTCTCTGCATGAGGCCGAACGAGCTGCGCCGCCGCTCCCTCACACCGTTCACCTCAGCCGTCACATCACTGTCATCCACCAGTGGGGACATGCCCAGGAAGCGAGGCACCATTTCCAAAAAGAGCTACACCAGACAGATAAGACAACCTGCTTTTGTTCCCAAAATAAGAACTCTTGATCAGGCAATTTTGTGTCAATCTCACAAAGCTTACGTGTTTAACGCTGTGGGACATGATGTGAGTGTTCGGGCTGCGCAGCGAGAAGTTCAGCACCACGATTTGATTGGTAGCAATGAGAGTGGTGACACACATGACAAAGATCAGATACCTGCAAGAGAACATGAGGAGGACAGTGTTGGACAGGAGACTTCTTGCATCAATCACAGGATAAAAGGATGACTGACTCACTTGCCGATCAGAGGAACAGAAAGGGAAGTCTCAGGCACCTTCTGAGCAATAAGGAAGAGGAAGACAGTCTGAGCCAGCAAGACAGAGATGGACACAGTCAACTTTTGTCCTCCAGCTGTGAGGGGACAGCAAAGGCTTAGGAGACACTGGACCATGCCCCCCAAAAAAAGCTATTGTAAGGTGCTCTCATACAGTACTTACAAACATAGTTAAATAGTTATAAAACAAAATACATCAAGAATAAGAGTAAAAAATAAATAAATAATAAATTGGATGTCCTTCACCTCTATAACTCTAATTAATGAAGTAGACCTAATTCAAGATGGCTATTACCACAGTGATCACAGTGCTTCGGGCATGTCCGACCGGGAGGTGACCCTGGGGAAAACCCAGGACACGCTGGAGAGACTATGTCTCTCAGTTGGCCTGGGAACGCCTTGGAGTCCTCCCAGAAGAGCTGGAAGAGGTGGCTGTGGAAAGAGATGTCTGGGCCTCCCTGCTGAAGCTGCTGCCTCCAGGACCCAATTCCCGAACAAGCAAAAGATAATAGATGGATGGATGAAAAGTACCGGTAGTAGATTTAGTTTGATTTTGTGGCTCTCGTTGTATGTCTGAACTATTTGTCTTCTATAAATGCTTCTTAACTAGTAGGTTTTCATGGCGGGATTGGTGGCACAGAGGCTAGAGAAGGTGGACCTGTGGCTGGAAGGTCGCCGGCTCACCTCCCGGTACCGTCAACATCAAAATGTGGGTGGGATAGTTGAAGCACCTACATCTACCTCCACCCTCATTTGCCCCATTCTGAGCCCTTGAGCAAGGCCCTTAACCCCCACCATCTGCTCCCCCCGGGCACCCTAGATGGCAGCTCTCTGTTCCACGCAGAAGGCTGTGGTAGCTCAGTGATCTGTGGTTGCATCAGGATGGGCATTCAGCATAAAAACTATTGCCAAGTATTTATAGGATTTAGTTCACTGTGGTGACCCCTGACGAAGGGAGCAGCCGAAAGAAGAAGAAGAAAAATAGTAAGTTTTCATGGCATCAGTGAATTTGATTAACTGATGCTGCCTGTAGGTTAGAGAACACATGCTCTGCATTCTCCAGGTCTGAATAATAATAAAATATATATATTTGCACCAGTTTTTATTTAATTTCTTGTTTGGTACACCAATAATAATTTGGCTGTTGACAATAACAACTGACCTTGTGCAGGTAGGAAGTAGGCCAGTACAACCAGTGACGAGATGAGGGAGCATGGCAAGATGATGTTGATGATGTAAAAAAGGGGCTTCCTTTGGATGATCAGATTGAACATGATTTCCTGGTACTCCAGGTCGTCTGGAGTGTACTGCTTGTTGATCATCTTCCTGGCCGGTCTATGGACAATGGTCCACTCACCATTCTCTGTTGGATGGAACCAGAATCAGCCTGGAGAGACACTGAGCACTTTAGTCACTGGAGTTTAAACCATGTGCATACAGTACTGTACCTGTGAAAGCTGCGGGGTCAATATGCACCCACTCAAAAGTTTTATTGTCTTCCACTGGCAATATCAGGTCCAACTCATTGGCACTGTATGTCTGGGATCTGAAAAGATTTGGCAGCTTTGATGGAAAAAAAAAACAGACCAAAGCTGATAAAGTAAGAATTGCAGTGCATTGCATGGATCCTCCCATACCTGAATACCAGTGTGCAGTTTTGATAATCAAATGGGAAATAGGTGATCTCAATGGCACAGGTGCTTCGGTAGATGGCAGGAGGCAGCCAGTACATCGAACCATCGTAGGTGATCAACACATTAGCATAGTAAGCAACATCAAACTTTCCATCAATACTGTGAAGGACAGGACAGTGGACAACAAATGTTATTCACCTAGTAGACAGTTAAAAACTACTTCCTGCCTCAATGGAAAGACCTTACTTATTCTCCAGGACTATGTCAGGAAGCCACACTGTGTTGTATGGGACACGGATGACTTCAATGCCGTAATATTCAGCTGGCTTCCAGACAAGGCGATAATCCAACCATTGCTGTCAATGACATTTGAGAGAAAGGCCACAAGTGACAAACATTGTACTCAACTTGTAGGAAAAATAAACTAACAGAGATCTTACTGGTCGTTGCTCAAATTCACAAGTGAAGAGAAGAAAAACTTACAATCTCGATCCATACATTGGTTGTAAGAGTCTCCTCCTTTTCATTCTGTGGTTTAAAGAAAGGCTTATGAGTTTGCTTTACGCCAAATTCTACTGTCTTTGTAAACAACGATTATTCTTCTAAAATTGATGTCATTTATCATTTTGCACACATGATAAAGTGTAGGGATTACGTTTTTTTTTTTTTAAATGTTGCTCACATTTCTGGCAGTGCCCGTATCTGATTTATTTTCTAAGAGGTGATAAGACGGCAGCTCTCACCAGCGAGATGAGGTTCGTGAGCGTCAACTTGATCTGAACCTGCACTTTGTTTTCAGGATTCACCGTTGGACGAATGTTCTTGTTGTAGCCTTTGAACAAGTCTCTGATCAGAATAGATTCCTCGTTACATTCCACTGTAGGAACAACAAAAAAGTAAATATGAGAAATATGTGCATTTAGAAACGGTAAAAAGACATGTCCACCTACTTAAATAGGGTTTCACTTGTCAGGACATGATAAAAATGATCTGGTCTTGTTCAAGTCTAACATCCAGTGAAGAAAACCACACACCAGATTCCACCAAGGCATTACAATATTAATTAAACAAAAAAGAAGCCAGTATGGAAAAGCTGCATTTTCTGTGTGGCATTATTAGTTTTTCAATGTTCATTGAGTTTTGCAGACATCAATAAAGTTGGGGTCTGGACTTTGACCGGACCATTGCTTCTGTGTTTGGGATTCTTGTCCTGTATTCTGGATCCATTAAGTCCAACCTTCAGCTTCAGGTGGCCTCAAATTTGTCTTTGGAATATTTTGGTACACAAAGGAGTTCATGGATGACTTAATGACAACAACGTGCCCAGGTCCTCTGACTACAAGACAAGCCCAAACCATCAGTCCTCCACCACCGTGCTTAACAGCACTTTGACCTTTAACCATTCTATTTGCTGCCTGAGATGGAGCACTTCTATAGTCCTGCATTTTTTTCTCAGCATTGCACAGTCTGACCTTGGGTTGCATTTAATGGGACAGTCATTCCCTGGGAAGACTGACAGCCATCCTAAATGTTTTCACTTGTGAAAAAATCTTCTCACAGTAGAACAATACACTCTAAATTGTTTGTAAATTACCTTTAATCCTTCCCAGATTGATAGGAGCAGTTGCTTCTATGAGGTCATTGCTGATTTATTTCCTCCTTGACATTGTGCTAACACACCTGTATGTTAAAGTGCTCTGCTTTCATAGAGCGTCTCAATTTCTAACAGTGAGTTAATTAAATATAATTGGTTTGCAGCTGTATTTAAATTCATAAATCCTGTTAAACCAGTGAGGGCAGATTAAGTTTTCTTTGCACAACGTTTACATTTTGGCTTCATTCGTGTTTAATACATGTGTCAGATTTTGTCTGAAAAACAGAAGAAAGCTAGCATTTCAGATCATTAAGTTAATAAATTGAATGAGGCCTTTCATCATTTCATTTCTTTGCATTACGTCTTGCAACAAAGTACATCTCTGTTTATGTGTCCCACGCCACAAACACATAAACTAATCTTATCACAAAGCAGCTCAGGAACTCTAAACTTGCCCTTTAAATCACACTTCGTCACCATCATCATCATTAACATTAGGAAAATTGGAGAGAGTGACACGGTCTGCATGTATGTGAATGTTTTTGTACAGTGGCCTGAGACAACTTCTGCTGGCGCTATATAAATAAAATGAATTGAATACAAAGCAGCAAACATGTCATTCCTCAGGAGCTGTAAATTCCTGGGTCCGACTGGTCCAATCAGACTTAAAGACGTCATTTACTCATGGGACAACTTTGCATAGTTGTAGCAGAGTACTGCTCCACAATCAGTGGATGGACTCCCAAGGCCGTTGCCAGTTTTTAATAATTTAATGTAGTAAAGTGTTACATATGATACATTCAGGGTCAAACATGTTGAACTGTATCCAAAATTATCCAAAGTAGCTTGTTTGTTTCTGAAGAGACATCGTGTTTAAATAAACTGTTACTCTTACTCATTTGAAACCACCAATAACACGCATAAACTATCCATTTCTTTTAAAGTGCCTCTTTTGCCACTGTTAGCACATGAGTACATGAGTAGAAACAATAACTTTTCTAAGTAAAATACAAATGTACTCAAGCAGCTGCTGCCTGAGCTTTCTTTTTTATTTTTCTAAAGCCTAATTTAGGACTTTGTTTGGTCCTAAACTAAGTTGACAAAAAAGTTTTAATCTAGAAACTGTTGGACACAAAACAAATCATGGGTGTTCAGTTAAAATAGTTTTGTTAGCAAAAAAAAAAAAAAAAAAAAACATAGGTTAAGTTAAAGTTTAAGCAACTTAAATGTTAGTGTGACATCATCACATTCTAAATTGAAAACTACTTCTTAAAATAGTCTAAATTCATAAAACTTAATCTGAGACTGCAAAAACTGTAAAACATGTCAAAATGTGACCTAAACTGTGTAAAATTACATTTTTCTGGGACCTGTATAAACTTCAACTGTGTTAATACTGTGAAGTGTGCCCAGTCTGTAGAGCTCCAAAGATGCTCTTTTATTTTCACTGATACCTTATTGTTAAAAGAACACTTTTCCCAGTGTTTCATTTATTGATTTGTTTATTTGTTTACAGATTTAATTGCTCAATGTACTTCTACCAAAAGCCATGGCACATCATTTATGACCAAGCTTCAAGCTGTGATGTACTTTTTGTTTGGTATTCTCAAAACTAAGGAGAGAAGCAGCAAAAAATAAAAAAAAAAAATAAAAATAAAAGTAAAAAAAAAAATAAAAGTTGTGAGAAACAGAAAGTTAGGGAAGGTAAGAATATTTTATTTTATTTTATTTATTTA
Source organism: Simpsonichthys santanae (assembly GCA_031762415.1). Classification (NCBI taxonomy): domain Eukaryota; kingdom Metazoa; phylum Chordata; class Actinopteri; order Cyprinodontiformes; family Rivulidae; genus Simpsonichthys; species Simpsonichthys santanae. The sequence goes on from JARVLU010000324.1 coordinate 27,845,592, forward strand.
TTTATTTATTTATTCATTTTATAATAAAGAAATATACAACAATCAATATACATGTAACCAAAATATAATAATAATAATATAACAACAGGAGAGTTATTAGTGTGCTTCAACACTATTGCATAACCACTGTCATTCTGTATAATGTAAAACACAACCTTGCCAGTTTCTACTCAACTTCCAAGGACAGTTCTTTCAGTCAAGTGAATCCAACCTTTAGCGCTCATGCTAACACTTTACCATACCATTTTATTTATAGAGTGCTTAAAACAGCAACAAGGCCAACCATTGCTGTACAAACAAACACACAAACAACAGACAACACATAGGCAACATACAAAATGAAGTAAAAAAAAAAAAAAAAACAGACAAAATCATCGCAGATAATAAATATAACGACCAAATACAGATCATCTGGTGTTGAAAGCAATGGAATAGTAGTGAGTCTTTAAACGGGATTTGAAAATCAAGAGGGACGGGGCGTGTCTGACGAGCAGAGGTAACTCGTTCCAAAGTCTTGGGCCTGCTACAGAGAAGGCCCTGTCACCTCTGCGTTCAAGACGAGTTCCTGGAACTGTGAAACTGGTCCGCTGTCCTC
>JARVLU010000324.1:27864074-27879815 GCA_031762415.1 Simpsonichthys santanae
GTGGAGAGCATCCTGTGCTCCAGCATCAACGTGTGGCATGGAGGCTGCACATCTGCAGAAAGAAAAGCTTTGCAGAGAGTGGTGAATGCTGCACAGAAGATGTTGGAGTCAGTCTCTCCACCATCACAGACATCTACACCTCTAGATGCAGGAAGAGAACCACCTGCATCATGAAGGACCCCACTCACTCAACACACACACTTTTTGCCCCACTCCCCTCAGGAAGGAGGTTGTGAAGCATTAAGTGTAGAACCACTAGAGTGAGGAACAGCTTCTACCCTGGGGGTGTTAGACTCATGAATATCTAACCAGAGTAATCATTGTGAAATATCACAACATGTTGCTGCTGATCTGTTTCATGTTGCTGCTGATCTTTTTCATGTTGCTATGTTCATTTGTGCTCATCTGCTCACACAGACTCATGTTTGTGCTGCTGTTTGATGTGATGTTTTTGTGCTAGTGCTTAGTGTATTTTTAGTTGATGTTTTTCTTAGTTCATATCTTAGATCTTATTACTGTTCTTCTTTTACATATTATTGTTGAATGTAACTGGGACCCTGTGTACATAATCTCGTTTCATCACATGTACCACATGTGGTACGAATGACAATAAAGAATCTCTGGCTGACTGATGTATAATTTAAATTACTTTGTTTTTCCATTTGAATTCTCAACATACGTGCAATAAATTCAAAGTACACATTCACATGATTCATTTAAAATATGTGTGTAAATGCTGACAGCATTAACACTATAGTTTATTCTGTACAGTTTTTTTTTTAACCAGTCATGAATCACAACATTCAACTTGATCAGGATCAGAGAGCTGTGACATTTAGTAATTATAACTTTAATTATTTTACTTTATTTACAAAAATGTTTTTCATAAAAATACAAGATTTTTTAAAGCCTTTGAAAACATAAATTCTAATTCAGCATACTTGGTCTATTTGTTTTCTTCAATACTTTCAGCTACTGTTTTTACTACTTTAAGTTTTTGTCTACAATTTGGCTTTTCCTTCTTCAGGGGTTGCCACAGTGAGTCATCCTCCTCCATCTAGCTGAGATGAACTCGCATATTAGTTTTGGAAAAAGGTTTTACTTCCTGACACAACCCTCACCATTAACCTGGTCTTGGGACCAACACAAGAGATTTATGGCTTATGTTCTCCAATATATCTTTAAGCCAAGGGTTTTCTAATTGTATATTTTACCTAATATTTTTCAAATTTAATCTTTTAGCTATGGTTTCTTAATTTATAATTTTTACAGCTGTTTTTTACTTGGGAAGTGGTGACGCAGAGGTTAGAGAAGATGGGCTTGTGATCGGAAAGTCGCAGGTTCAACTCCCCGGACTGACAACATTTAAAAAAAAAATGTAGGTGGAAAAGGTGAAACACCCACACCTCCACCCTCATTTGTCCCTCTATGGACCCTTGAGCAAGGCCCTTAACCTCCACCTTCTGCTCCCGAACAGGTCTCTAATGAAAATGAGTTCTCATTACAGAGTGAGACCTCCCTGTATAAATATAAAGGGTTAAAAAAAAGGGAAAAAAAATAGTATCCAGCTGATGTTTTGCTAAATTTAGCTTTCAGTTACTTCTTTGTTTAATTAATATTTTAGCTACAGTTTTGCATACTGTATATCATTTTTAAGTTACTGTCCTAATATTTCTAGCTTTTAGCTACTGTTGTACTAATTTAGCTTTCAGTTACTGTTTTGCTAGTTTTACCTTTCATCTACAGCTTTGTCAAATATTGCTTAAATCTACTGATATGCTAAATTATGTTTTTAAAAGGTGTTTAGCTAATTTTATCATTAGTTACATTACAATTTGGCTAGTGTTAGCTTTTTTGCTATTTTACTCATTTTAGTTTTTAGCTGCTATTTTGCTAAATTAATTGCTGTTTTTGTGTTTTATTTTAAACACAACATGCTTTAAAATGTGCCGTATTCATTCATAACCATCTACTCACTGCAGACTCATGTTTGTGCTGCTGTCGTTGTTATGCCGCATTGTTTTACATTATTAGTGTTTAGCGTATAAGATCTTTTTAGGCAGTTCTGTTTTTTTATACTTTATATGTTTGCTATTGTTGGGTGTAACTGGGACATTGAGTACATGATTTCGTTCCACCTCATGTACCACATGTGGTGAAATGACAGTAAACTTGACTTGAACTTAACCATTCAGTTCCGCCATCTTCAACAAATGACGAAATGTAAGAACAAATATGCAAATTCTAAATCTACTTCACAAAGTCAAACTGTTGGTAAACACCCTTTAAAACTCTGATAACTATTCAATGAATACAGTTCCTATGTTCTGTTCCTATGGGCCGAACATAAACTGATTTGAACGTAAACCGGAGCTCATCCCACGTGGCGGCCGTAAGTCTGGATTTTTGCCCGTAAGTCGGAAAATACAGGTAGTCCTCGACTTAAGGCGCCCTCAACTTACAGCAACTCGGACTTAAGAACGGGTGTGCGGCGCAGCGTTAGCATACATTTTACATGTATTTCCTCGACTTACGGCAAAAATCCGGACTTACGAACGGGTGTGCGGCGCCACGTGTAATGAGTTCTGACTTACGTTAAAATTGGGTTACGAACGGTTTGTAGGTACGGAACCCGTTCGTAAGTCAAGGACTACCTGTACTCCTAATAGAAATATTGGTTTGAAAATGGGGACTTTGTCCTAAAACCTGTCAAGCTTTAGGTTTCTTTTTTTTTTAATTTGAATCAGGAATTTGAAAAGATCCACCTTTTCCTAATCAGTTTCTGTTAACAAGATAACAGGAAAAACAGCTATGTATGCTAACACTGAAAACAAGATACTTTTGTGTAATTAAGGCAAAGTTTAACCAAAACAGGAGCATTTATGTAAAACCAGTATGTCTGGTGAACCAAATAATATATAAATCTGCACTTCAGCTTATATGGAGCTCACTTCTGGCTCTATGGATCACAACATTAACCCTTCATCTCACTGTCCTCTCCCTCTTGAGAAATAATAAAAAAGGAACAGTTATGTTGCACTAATTTCATTCAGCTGACAGAGCTGTGAAAACTAAAGGCTTAAAGTCAAATATTTTTTGGGGGAGAATTTGTTATGTCTTCTGTTTGTGAATTGTTTTGAAATGGAGTCAAAGATTTGCGTTTTATTCTTTTAACAACATTCTGTGGGATTTATTTTTAGCAAAAATGTGTGACTATTTGCTTTTAGAGGTCATTCTGACACCAGTTTCAACAGAATCGCATTTGAAATGTGACCTGAACATCACCGGCACTGTTTTATCTCCAGCATCGTCTTTTGCATAAAACGTGTTCTCAGTCAGGACGGACTCCTCGAACTTTTAGGGTTTTGTCTGATGATCCTCTGTCCAATCGTATCACTAAACTGATAAATCTTTGGAGTTCATCCAGGAAATTATAGATTTTTATGAAAAAGGATTAGGGCCACGGTGTAAAAGAAAAAATGAATTTCTGAGTTTTTACTTTTATTTCCCTTCTGAGAATTCACATATTAAAGTCAGAATTCTGAGGGGAATTAATTAATTCTTTTTGGTCTTAATCCTCTTCCATTTTTAATAAATTTAAACTTTTAAATGAAACATAGAAGCTAGAGACTTCATAATGTGATACTTTCTAGATTCGAGTTCATTTTTCATGGTAAATCTTCACCTTTAAAAACAAACGGCATTAAATGAAAACGCAACAACGTCATCGATGCTTTTACTAACTAGATTCCTTGTTTTTGTTCCCTTGACACCGTTTCGCTGCAGATGGAGGTTTGGATCACCACTGGGATTCTTGCTTGAAAGGTTACAATCAGGTTAACAAAGTAAGTGCACAAGCAGCTCGTATGGAAATCATTGCACGTTGCGATGTTGGTTTAGTGGAGCAGATGGGCAGTGAAAGAAGAAACCGCATCGGATTCTTTGTCTCCTACATTCACACATCTTTCCTCTCCATCTACAGGTTCTCCATGTGTCCAACAGCAGTGGGCCTGATGTGGTTAAGAAGTCCTCTGTCCTCTCCATTTGCTCTGGTCAGAACTTCCAGGTGTCGGTGCTGGTCTCCCACCTGCTGGCTGCTCCGGTTCACACCTCGGACGTGCTGCTGCAGCCGTATCTGTCCAGCTGGGATGAGCTCGTGAAGTAAGATCATGCATTCACAGCAACTTGTGTCACGAACGGTTCTGCACCATGACCCATGCGTTTCTATGTTAATGCTCCAGGTTCATGGATTCTCTGGGCCCAATGGTGAGTCTGATATCCAAAGAAATAGAAAGTAAGACCTCCGTGATCCGCCAGCTGGCCCTGCAGTCTGAGGAGGGCCCTGAAGCAGAGTTTGGCCCAAACGTGAACATGATAAACTCACAAACTGGAGAGAAGAAGCCCTTGAAGGCCCCGCAGCACTCAGATGACTACCGCTCCGTGCGCTCGATGATCAGGTCAGAGTTGGATCGCGCCGTGGTCGACTTCCACCACCAGACGGACTCGGGCTGCCGGACTCTCCTGCGGCTGCATCGAGCGCTGCTGTGGCTGAAGCTCTTCCTGCAGAAGCTGGCTGAGTCACCGCGGGGCGGCCGCCTCAGGAGCCCCTCGGAGCTGTGCCGAGAGGCCTACCAGAGCACGCTGGCACAGCACCACACCTGGTTCGTCCGCAGGGCTGCCGAGCTGGCCTTCATCGCCATGCCGGAGAGGGGGTTCTTCTTCAAGCTGCTGTGCGTGCAGAACCAGGAGGAGCTGAGCGTGCTGCTGAGCAGAGTGGTTGTGGCCATCGGGGAGGTTTATGACAGGACACAGACAGCCATGGAGGAAAACGGCATGCTGGATTTGCCTTAAAAAAAGGGACCTGCTGCTGCTGTTACGCATTATTTTGTGATGAACTCTAGTCTCTTTTGGAATCAGGAACTGGATGTAGACATTTCACACACACATAATGTGAAATATAATGTGAATCTGTAAATATTCAACCCTTCCTCAAGCGACTGGGTTCTCTTTGGAGACGGTTTACAAGATAACTGATGAAAATGTACAGGCCAGGGGGTTTGCAATCCTGGTCCTCGAGGGTCATTATTCTGCATGTTTTGTAAGCTCTCCTTCTCTAACACACCTGATTTCAATCAATGGGTGACTAACAAGCTTATACAGAACTAGAAGAGGTGATTTGTCATTGCATGAGGTGTGTTGGAGCAGGAACCAGGTAAAACGTGCAGGATAGTGGCCCCCAGGCTGTGAATTATTTAAAACCATGGCTCAGAGTTTTGAAGCGGGGTTCTGTAGAAAGATTGTCAACTATTTATATCTTACTTATGTTAACTAGCTTTGTTTTAATGACCTCACTTTGGAGAATTTGTTGTTTTCGGCCCAGATTAGAGAACAATTCTGAGCAGAGCTAAAACCAAAGTGTCTTGTTTGTGGCTTAAAATGGCTCCTGTTAAAAACAATCTAAATGCTTTACATCGCTGAAATGTTTGCATTGGATTGTTATTATAGGTTTTATGATTGTAAATGTACTTAGCAGCAGCTAGCTGCAGCACTCTATAGCTTTTCTAACAGGAATTTCCTGTTTCTGCTAGAATAGCCAAGTAATCTAAAGCAACAATGTAAAGAAATATGAAATAGTTTGTCTGAACTTTTTTTTTTTTTTTTTTTTTGAGAATGGAGTTGATTTACAATGGAAGCCATTCGCTTTGGCCTTGGCCTCACTCAAATTAGCTGTTAACTCGACAGTCATGTCAGAATTTAAATTGTTCAAGGAGCTAATTACAACAGGTAAGATATTAATTGTTCATAACTTTTCTACAGAAACCCCCAGTTTAAAATATCTGATGCACAGCAACCTAAAATAACATCAACTTAAAAAGTTGAATTCAGTCAAATGTCCCATGTTTGTGTCTGCTCTGACCCAAAAGTGTAATTAATTATTTTCTTTGATTGCATGAAATTCATGCACCTGGATTTATCGCCCTACTTCAACCCATTCCAGATGTGTTAGTACCACAATATTAATCACTTCTAATTAAAGTGCCACTACAGTAGGCCTTTTACAGTAAAAGCACTGTGGACTCTTAAATTTTCAGCTTTACAAATCTTTTAAACATTTGTATCATGTTCAGAATAATTAAACATTTATTTGGCTAAAATTATTTATATTTGCTTTTTTTTTTAATTTTGTCTACCATAGTTTTGATATTCTCCATGTAGCAGCTAAACTGTTGTAGTATAATTAAGTGTCCAGCAGAGGGCGCTACTGCAGACCCATTTTAAATTGGTGAAGCACTGAGAGCAGTATGGTGGCACAGTTAAAGCTGTTGCCTCTCAGCAAACTGTGTGCTGGGTCAAATCCCGGCCGGGGAGTTGCATGTTCTCTCCGTGCATGTGTGGATTTTTTCCAGGTACTCCAGTTTCCTCCCACAGACAATAAAACAACAATGGTCTCTCTTGTAAATGAGTCCTCGAGGCTCAATGAGATTAACCTGCCTAAATAAAGGTTGAATGAAAAAAAAAAAACATGTCCCCCACCTCCCGCACAGTGTCTGCTGGACATGGGCACCAGTGACCCCCATGACCCAAAAGGAAGGTGGGTAAAGATAATGGATGGCAAAGCAGTGGGTTCAATCAGCACCCTTACCTTGAGTCGTTTTGCACTTTGATGTAATTTATTAACTGAAGAACAAGATTTAGACTGTTCCAAGTTTTAGGATGATTATTTATAGATATAAACATAGGTTTAAAGATCATGGACCTCATGGAGAATATCACGCAACAAACTATTTTAAACCCTCAAGTACCTCTAATGCTGCCTAATCCAGCCTTTCTGTGTAGAGCTTGTTCTTCCAGAAAAAAAAGATAAAAGACGGAGCTTGAAAAGCTCAGATTGAGCAGGAGGCAGGTGGACGTTCACTTCACCTTAAAGCCTGTCAGGCGTCACTCAGTTCTGCTCTACGAGTCAACACAGCGTGAACAATTATGTCAGGCAGAGTGGACTTTGACCCGTGGCTGCAAGTAGTGGAGGTCAGTGCAGTGGTTTCTGAAGTTACAGGTCCGAGCCCCGGTTGCATCAGGAAAGGCATCTATAAAACAATTGCCAAATCTTTCATGTGAATTTGCTCACTGTGGCGACCCCTGAAGAAAGAAACAGCCAATACTAGTGAACTTTGACCTGTGAAAAACTGAATGATGCAGATTTCTAGTATTCGTCTGCTGAGACTTAAAAAAATAAAATAAAATCTGATGTTCAGAAGCAGAGTCGTGTGGAATATTTGTAAGAGAGGACAGCTTTTGGACATACCTCAGCTTGAAAGAATAGATTTTTTTTTAACCAACAAGTTACCGTATTTTTCGCTGTATAAGTAGCAATATTTTTGCATAATTTACATGCCCTGCGACTTATGGGCCAAAGCAACATATTTATGGATTTTTTTTTATTTTTTTTATTTTTTCATATTTACGTATAAACCAATTTTTGGCTGAGATTTGACCATTTTTATTTATTCCTGACTGGGAAAAAAAGAGCTGTTCCACTTTCAGCCACTAGATGGCAGCAGAGTAGTAATAATAATAGTAGTAGTAGTAGTAGAGTAAGGCATGCCGTTGTGTCATGTAATAGGTAAATGTGGCTATAATGACAAATTTAAAAAAAATTCAAGACAAAAACAACTGGACTTTATTTATTATACTTTAATATTTTTTTCTTGAACTTTTTTGAATTTACCATGTCCTGGATGACTGAGAATCTTCACCAGCAATTAATGACACCATCAACCTGCCATATTCTGCCCCACTTTCATTCTGCTCACTGCTTGGAGCAAGTTAAACCAGCTGCACCGCCCCAGCAAAATGCAGCTAATTTGACCAATAAAGTGCATTTATTAAGCAAACAGCAGACTGAGACACACCTTTGCTATAATTTTGAGCAAACATGTAATTGTTTTTAGGTGTTTATCTTGTTAATTTGCACAGTGACTCATCGCGTGCACGCGTTTAGTTCTGCGTATCGGCTTTTGAAATGCAGCTGATTTGACTGTCAAAGAGCATTTATTAAGCAAAAGTTAGACTGAGACACACCTTTGCTATAATTTTGAGAAAATAAAAGATTGTTTTTAAGTGTTAATCTTGTTAAAGTCCTTCTGTGCACGCTCCCGCGGCCGCCATTTGGCAGCCCATTGATTTTTGATACAACACCGGCCCACGTTTCAGGTTTGTCAGCAGTGACGTGTAACAAACACAACGCGTCAGTGGTGATGCATAATAGATGTGATATATACGGCGAAGAGATGTATTTATGGATTTTTTCACTTTATTACACAAATATGGACTGATGCGAGGGCGGTGCGACAAGTACGGTGGAAAATAGGGTAATGACAAGTCCAAATGAGTCCAAGATCAAAGTGGATTTGTGTCATTTTAAAACAACTCCATTTCACATGACACTAACATTTGCATAACGTTTTAGATTTTTTTGCAACAGTAAATATTAGCAGCAGTTGCTGACAAAAAGCTGACCATTGGATAAGGGCTTAAAAAGTAGCATTTGTCTAATACCACTCAGTCCAACCCTGCTCACCATGAGACAATCACTGCACCGTCTGTCTGACTGAACTCTTGTAGAAAAAGCCAAGATTTGGATAGATGGACCTCTTGAAGACCTGGAGCTGATCCCAGCCAAGGGTTGTGCTGGTACTTCTGAAGACAGCACCACCTCCAGGTTTCTGACGGATCTCCACCTACAGAGCCTCTGGATTCAAAAATTGCCTCAAATGAATATTTTGTCAATTATTTTTTTTAAAGCAAAAACTGGAATGTGGAGTTTTCTTTTTCCAAAGTAAAGGTCCTTAAAGTGTTAAAATATTAAATAATAATAATAATAATAATAATAATAATACAGTAATACATATTTATTTATTTCGGGCTAAGATAGCTCTACTGATTGACCTAATTTATTGTGGAAAAAGTCTTTAAAAATAGTATTTTTAAGCCATAAGGTTATTGATTTTCCCCAAAGGAACACTGTCATAAAGTTACAGGACCATATGAGGGTTAACAGGCTTCTGCAGAACATGAAGAGTTGATTGAACCATTGAGTCAGTTGTGTTGGAGCAGGGAAACATGTAAAACATTCAGGATAAAGGCCCTCAAGGACACCCCTGCTGCAGACAGAGGTTGTTTAGCGAGACATTCACAACAGGTAAGATATTCTTTGCTCCTAGTTTTTTTCCACAGAACACAACTTCAAAAGATCCGAGATTTAAGTAGAAAAGTGAACATTTCCTTTAAAGTTCTTTACAATGATCACATCACAAGTCATCACTTTACCCTCACTGGGGTCCTTGGGGGGGTCATGGGAGTTTGCCCATCCAGTCCACGTGATTTGTGAACTTGGAGAAGGCATTTGACTGTGTCCCTCGGGGTGCACTGTGGGGGGTGCTCCATGAGTATGTGGGGGTCCATTGTTGTTCAGTCCCTATACAAGTGGTGAGACAGCTTGGTTCACATTGCCAGCAGTAAGTCAGACCCTTCAGGGTGGGAGTTGGACTCCGCCAGCACTGCCCATTGTCACAGATTCTGCTCATAACTTTCATGGACAGAATTTCTTGGTGCAGCCAGGGGGCTGAGGATTTCCATTTCTGCTCTTTGCAGATGATGTGGTCCTGTTGGCGTCATCGTGCCGTGATCTTCAGCTCTCACTGGAGCGGTTCGCAGCTGAGTGTGAAGCGGCTGGGACGAGTCAGCACCTCCAAATCTGAGGCCATGGTCCTGAACCGTAAAAGGGTGGATTGCTCTCTTCAGGTCAAGGGTGAGGTTCTGCCTCAAGTGGAGGAGTTCAAGTATTTCAGGGTCTTGTTCACGAGATATAAACCAGGAGAGACTCAAAGTAGAACCACTGCTCCACATCAAGAGGAGCCATGGAGGTGGTTCAGGCGCCTTCCTAGCGAGGTGCTTCGGGCATGTCCGACAGGGAGGAGACCCCGAGGAAGACCCAGGACACGCTGGAAAGACTATGTCTCTCGAATGGCTTGGGAACACCTTGAGGTGGCTGTGGAAAGAGATGTCTGGACCTCTCTGCTCAGGCTGCTGCCCCCATGACCTGACCAGAACAAGCGAACGATGATGGCTGGATGGTTATTATAAACCAGACTGCAAAATGTCTTCAAACTCTGCCCTAATCTCCACTGGTGCTGAGGATTACCCTGAGCTGTAGATTAAATGTGTCTGAAGACACTTCATGCATTTGCCAAGAAAACACATAATTAAAAACTTTAAATCAACCTTTCATGGTGATTTAGTTCAAAAGAATCTAAACAATAAACGACAGAGGCACCCGAAAGATCAATTCTCTCAAATGACATTTATTATTCTCTCTATTTTCATTTGCAATAAATATGAGCAAAAATATACATACGGACAGAGCGATTAAAAAATAAAAACATTTTCAGCCATTTGGGTGAGAATTTATAACCAGTTTCAAAATGTGATCTCTGAAACAATCCCTTCCCCACAATCCTTAGCGACAGTGCAGTTGAACTTTAAGAAGACGTGTGCAGGCAATGATGCTTCTTGCTTCAATTCACTAATAAACATGAAAACTTGCCTTTTATCTTTCCAACACTGTGCACATTTTTAGTTTTGAAAGTGCTTTGAGGGTTAAGGGAACTTCGATTGCAAGCTTCAAAAGCTCAAATACACACATATAAATATAATTAAACTTAATAAGTGTATCTAAACAAATAGATGCTTTGATTTGTTTTCATGAAGTAGCGCTCCTGACTCTGCACAGCCTGAGCTCATACATTCTCTCGCTTTTATAAACAAAGCCTTCGCCTGAATATTGCCTGAATCTCAAGATGATGCACGCTGCGCCCATTTTATTACAACCTCCCCACTAAATATGCACATCTGCAGAGGAAATAAATATATTGCTTTTCGACAAACCCTCTAACAATTCCCCGATAAATCAAGACGTAAATGGAGACACATTCTGAGACGATGGAGACTCCACCAGGAGGCACTGTCCAGATGTGGACACATGATGCTGATGTGAACACACGACCCTACAGCTGGATGTCTGAATGAGAGTTGCGCTCACATCTGCTCCTGATGGGGTCTCAGTGTAGTACAAGCACACACAACCTGAAGTTAGGATCAACCTCTTTGGCTGAAGAAGGACTCTTTGAGAAGATTCATCAGGTGCTTTGTGGTCTACAATAACTGACAGGACTTATTAAATAAAGACAGGAGGACATTTTGAAGACGTGAACCGGGCGACCGAGGTGCAGAGGAGGAGGAGGATCAACAAAAGTAGGGTAAAGAAGTTCATCGTGCCTGCTCTGGATTATCTGACCAGATTAAGAGATTACAGTGAAATTAAGTGAGTGTTGCAGGGGAGATGTGTGGGGGTGGGTCAGAGGAGTCATGAAAAGCTAAAAACAAAGAGCCTGTTGCAGCATTCTCTACAAATTAGATCAAGTTCAGATCAATAAATTAGGTTTAGTTATGTTATTCATTCTGTTAAATCTGGTCCAGATGACGAGTTCTCATTTGGACCGAAGTGAGATGATTGTTTTAGCACCGAGAACAATAAAGTTCAGACGTCAAATTAGAGACTGAATCTCTTTCAGTTCCTCTGCCATTAGATTCATCTAAAGGCCTGTTTCACTTATTTTAAAACAATTTATGGAGGCTGCCCAGCAGTGTCCACTTTACACAGGTAAAAACCAAGGTACATCAAGGTACATAGGTCTGTACTGCTTCAGCTGTAATGTTGATCTGTTTGTTTCTTTAAAAGCAGTTTTGCACTCTGAGATACATATTTTTGTAGCCTATGTTTGCAAAAATCTACCTTAAGGTACATTTTTGTAAGGCACATTTTATGTACCATAATGCTGATTTTTGTAACCCAAGGTACATTTTTGTAAGGCACATTGTATGCACCACAATGTTGACTTTTGTAAGCCAAAGTACATTTTTTTGTACTCTAAAGGTTCACTTTTGTACCCTAAGCAACATTTTTCTATGCTCAGATTGTTATTTTAGCACCCTAAGGTTCATATACAGTATTATAATGTTTTTTGCATTTTTTTTTTCCTGTACCTAAGGTTAATTGCTAAACCCTGAGGTATATCTGTTTTGCACCCTTAAATTGACCTTTGCATCAGGGTACAATTTTGTTTAACCCTACAACTGAACTGTGCAACCTAAAGTACATTTGTTTGTAACCTAAGATTGATTTTTTTTTTCACTCTAATGCATATTTATGTATCTTAAGGTGCAATTTTTGTAAGCCAAGATTAATTTTTGCTCCCTATGGTACATTTATTTGTACTCTAAAGTTGAGTTTTACAACCTAAATTAAATTGTTTGTACCCTAAATTTGCTTTTTGATCCTTTAGATACATCTTTTGCACCACAGAGTGCAAAAATCTACCTTGATGGGTATCTAAATAAGATACAAAAATCTATAATTGTTCAAGGTTACAGGCCTAAACCCTTCTAGTGCACAGCTGGAGCAAAAATGAATAATACAGCCAATGAAGCCTTTTCAGTACATTCCTGCATCTTGATTATTAGCTGTGTAGGTCCAGCACCAAACTCAGGAGTGATTTTAATGAGGGTGATGCTGGTTGTCAACTCATCATGATGTTTTTTCTTTGAAAATAAAGCAAAAGCAGAAAGATAAAACAAATAAATAATAAACACACATGATTTTCTTTGTGGTCATCTCCAGAGTTTGTCATTTTCTACAAGCCAACACATCAAAAACTCTGATTAGGTATTTGTTCAAAAAGAACTACAAATTCGTATTAAAAACTAAATAAAAAATAAAAACCTGTCCACATCCTCCTTCCTCTCAGAAATGTAAATATCTTTACCAAATCAACTGCACCTTACCAAAATCAACAAGAAAAGCACACCTTCAAATGAAAAACAACCAAAAATAAGAAAACGGCACCTGTTTCTGGTAAACAGATGCAAAACACACAATGAAAAATAAAACTCTAAATATTTAAATTAAAATATACACACAAAATAAAAAGTTTTGGTTTAACTTTAGGAAGTTTATCATACAGGATTAGGAAATCTCAGCAAAGACTCAACTTTTAACTTTTTTCTGACATTCAGACACGTGATTGGGTTACAAAAAGGAGGGCTAATTCAAGTAGCCTTTTGGACTCGAAAGAGACGTTTCCAAAAGGTCAACGCATGACGGACGTATGGCTTTTTATCAATATCAGTTTAGTGCCAAGATGAACAAACCAAACAAGAGTTGTGTGTTTTAATCAGAACAGAAAATCAGAATAAATGATTTAACAGCAGTGAATGGACACAAGCGTTCATGTTTACCTCTTAATGAGTATTGCACATTGCATGCAACTTCCCGACCTACAGCAAGAAATGAAATCTGTAAATGTAACACACAAACACACGCAGACACACTCCTGTATTAATCATCGGTCCTACCTCCTGGTGGTCATTTCCCATAGCTGAGCGCACTAAAGACGGCACACATGCAAATGGCTTCATCTCTGCGTCCATCCACCGAGACACACGCAGGTTGGTTGGATCTTTTCAGTGCAACAAAGTAGACTCGCTGATATGAGGTTAGAATAAATATTGTAGATATTTTTGTGTTTTAATTTGTATGTTTTTTCATATAGAGAGGGATACTCTGCAAGGAGGCGGCGGGATAAGCAGCATTTCTCCAGTAATGTTGCTGATCCCTAAAACTTTGGAAACACCCTAAATATCCCTTTAGGTTTTCATGCAGTATAAATAGATGTCACCTCAAACTAATTTACAGAAAATAAATCATCTGGTTGCCCGCTGACAAAGTTACTGACAGCATCACCACTTTTTTTTTTGTATTCTTGTCTCATCTTGTCGCACCATTTTCTCCCCCTTTAAAAGAAAAAATAAACTAAAAATAGACTTTAAAGAGGGTGTAAACAACTTGAAAAAAAGTGGGAATGCTGTGGTTTGTTTTCTGTGTGTGCAGTGCTGCAGAGAATGAAGAAAGTTGCTTTTCACGGTGGATGGGATGAGAGTTGGGGGGGGGGGTCAACCTAGTTGTTGCTGTTGATCCTCAGCTTGAACGACACCCTCCCAGCAAACTTGTCTCTTTCGCTTCCGACGGGAATGTTGTCGGCGTGGACCTTGCACTCGATGTTGACGTCCTCGTTGACGGTGATGTTCAGGAACTTGATTGCCACCAGAGGCTGAGAGTAGTTCACCTGCAGGAACAGGCCAAAGGACCAGCTTTAAATGGGCACTTCTATTCAACTCTGGAAACATGCCAGAATCAGCAATCGGTCATGGACACTTATATTATTATTATTATTAGTGGAAATGCTAACACTTTATCGTGATTCAAACTAAAGACTCACCTGAGCTTTCTTGCCGTAGTAAGGATAGTACATAAGGTTGAAAGTCCCGTTTGGAGGGAAGTAGGCCAACTCCCCAATTTTGTCAGAGTCATCTCTCTGGGGGGAGTAAATCAGTTGTCTGAGTTATGTTTACCAATCCACCATCCACTTCAGCAGTATGATTACTACAAGAGTACTGCATACGGCACATTATACGCCCGTCCACAAACTATTGTACAGCAATCTATAGCAATGGTCCAGACAAGCAAAGAGTTTGTAGAACATTTGACCTTGACCTTGAAGCTGGGGTGATGAAAAATGTATGCCACACTCTATCTAGTGATGATACATGTGTGTTTGAAGTTTCATTAAATTATCTTGAGCGGATCAGAAGTTTTGGGCTGGACAAGAGAAAGTTTACATACAGATGGATGGAGAATACGTTCGCCTTCGACGGGCGTATAAAAATACTACCTACATCCACATCACGTGCAGGCGGGACTACAGTCTGGACCACTTCTACCGATAAATAGCATCTAAACTCTAGAGAAGACAGGAGCCGTCCTGCTCTTACCCACTCATCTTTGCCAACTTTGTATTTCTGAGAGGTAAAAAAATAATAATGCATCATGATGGAGAGAAGACACAGTTTGCACAAAAATGACATGGATTGTAAATGTGATTGAAACGATACAAATAATACATAAGACAGTTCAGTTCTTTTGAAGTGGGGTCCTATGGAAATATTTTCAACACTTAACATCTTGCAAATAACTCTTTGAACGACCTCAGTTTAAAACTGCTCAAATCTTAATTTTTGACTGTTGTGTTTTTACCCTTTACATCTCCTACAGTTTCGTATTACATGGATACTTAATGAATTTATTGGACTGTAAGGTGCACTTAAAATCTTTTAAATTTATCAAAAATTGACACTGAGTCTTATAATCAGGAGCGCCTTTTGTATTAATTCTGGTTGTGCTTACTGACGTCTAACCGATTTTATGTGGTTATTGTGAATGAGTTCAATAAAGTTTGACTTATCCAACTGTTTTGTTTTGCTTAATGCGCCTTATGTATGAAAACAGACCCACTCATTGATATTGCACCTTATAGTCCGAAAATTAAGGTACATGGTATTTTGTGGATATTTGGATGCACAAATATCAGCAACTATACCTGTAACACTGGTGCAGTGTGAGTACTATCAGGAATATTGTGTTTCCATTAAAATAAACTTGTAATGTGATGTTGTCAACGCTTGCTCTTCTCAAGGGCAGACGTCTCCTCTTGGTCTCCGCTTTGCTTTTGCTTTGTCTTGTCTGTGAAACTGTCTGAGAGCCTCTCTTCTACAAAATCTTCTGAATCA
>JARVLU010000324.1:27905882-27919474 GCA_031762415.1 Simpsonichthys santanae
CATAGTTCAATGATACAAGATATATATGTTGTGCCATTTTATGCAAAGTTCAAACATCATGTCAGTGGCGCTTTAATAAGATAGAGGGACTTCATTTTCTCTTACAATGTGATTTTGAGTTTAGCAGATTGCCAGTGAAACTTTCTGATTTTCATTAACAGGTTCTTCTTTACTGGAAACTCATTTTCATTCATAATTTCACACCACATAATACACAAGTGTGGAACAATAGGTGCATTCTGATGAATAAAAACAATATATATTTATTGAGGAATGGTGTTCTAAAGACTTTTGGGCTGTTGCCCATTTAATGGACAACGATGAAAACATTTTATAATATCAAGAGTTCTGTAAAAAATTTCAAATCCACTGCGCTGAGAATAAATATACAGTAACCAAAGTTTAAAGGCTATTCCAGTCTCTCTTAGGGCTATGGTGAGACAAGATATTCTGTTCTGATGTTTCCCTTGGTCCGAGACAATTCTGTATTGATGGAGTTGCTTTCTCTGACTATCAATATAACAAGACATTTTTGAAAAACAAACTACTGCATCACTATTCTCCTAACTTCATTAGGAGATAATATATTCTTAAAGACTTTAGAAAAGAAGACATTAAAAAGATCAGAACTAGTTTTATATCATTTAGAAAAATGAGAAAATAAAATTTATCCTACTAAGGAATTTCTAAGGACAAAATTTAAAATGGACACTGGGAATTGTGGTTTTTGTGAGACAGAGAATGAGAACCTGGGACATCCTTTCTTTGATTGTATGATAGTTCAGAAATTTTGGCTTGATTTTAAGATCTAGATCCAGTCCAAAGGGATTTAGCTCCTTACTCTCACATCAAAAGAAATCCAGTTTTGGTTAATTAATAAGGTAGGAAATATTATATGCTATCAATAATTTGATTATATTAACAAAATATTGTGTTCATAAATTCTGTGTTTTCAAATTGAGCCTAATAAGAACCACTGGAAGAATGAGCTAAATGTGCAAAATCTTTAAAATGTGTAAATGAACAAAATGCTGGCAAATTTCTTAGATTCTTGGTTAATTTCAGTTTCTTCAAATTACGCTTTTTAATTTTTTTTCTCTCGTTTGTTCTTATTTCCACTATTTTATGAATCACCTTTTGGAACTTTCTATTGTGAGATTTGGTACATTTTGTTTTGTTTTGTAAATTGTTTAATAAAGTAAAAAATAAATATAAATATTCTATACAAAAATCAATGTCAATTCATATTATACACACGGCACATAATCGTTTTTAATCTTAATAACGTGAACTAAGTGGATTCTACAAAGTCGCCTCTTATCTTTCAAACATATCTTCTCTTGTTTTCCTAATAATGATGTTGAACTTAGGTTAAGAACAGGCGTTCTTTGATTTAATGAGTACCTCTAACAACAATCGGAAAGCTTCAGAATGAGAGGTCATTTCTTTTCTAACCCCAGAATAGTTCAGTTTTGAGATGGCCACTTTTAAATCTGCATTTTTTTTATTTTTTTATTTTTATTTAATTTTTTTAAATAACCTCATCAACAGGTGGACCCATTTGTACAGCTGTCAGAGGTCATCTGTAAAACAGGGTCACCTCTTAAAGAGAGATTCGCCATTTTTTTCTCTCTCTTTTTTTCTGATTTAAAATCTAGATTTATTTTAAATTATGTATTTTGTTGAATTAAAAAAATACCCTCACCCCAACAAATAATGATAATAACAAAAAATAAATAAATAAAATAAATTTTGTACCGGTATATCATCAAGTGACTACCCTGATTTAACAAATGCCTTCATCTATAATAGAGAACTAACGTTCAGCAGTTCTTGTCCGTTGTAAATGTTTTAAAATGTTGAGTGTCTGCGCTGCCTCATCTGTGTTGCTGTGTGTTTCTACAGGACTATCCTCAGAGACAGTGGCTTTTTCCGTTACCTTCACACGGCGGTGATAGTGAGTGGAACCATGTTGGTGTTTGGAGGAAACACACACAACGACACGTCCATGAGCCACGGAGCCAAGTGTTTCTCCTCGGACTTCTTGGCTTACAGTTTGGGTCAGTACGCACACAAACACACACGTTAATTTCCTGCCTCAGCCCTGCTGATTATGCTTTCCTTCGCAGTGTATTTTATTGGTGTAAAGGCCACTATTTGAGTTAAATGCAATAATATTTTTACTCCTGGATCAAACTAAGGAAAATGTCATAATTAAATTCCATCCATCCATCTATCCATTATCTTTACCCACTTCTTCCATTTTGGGTCCCGGGGGTCGCCTGTGCCCATGTCCAGCAATCACAGTGCGAGGGGCAGGGTACACCCTGGATGGGTCGCAAGTCCATCACAGGGCCACATAGAGACAAACAACCATTCACGCTCTCACTCACACCTAGGGACAATTTAGATTTACCAATCAGCCTATCATGCATGTTTATGGACTGTGGGAGGAAACTGGAGTACCCACAGAAAACCCATGCATGCATGGAGAGAACAGGCAAACTCCACCCAGAAAGGCCCCTGGACCAAGGTTTGAACCAGGGACCTGCTTGCTGAGAGGCAGCAGCTCTACCAGTTGCGCCACCGTGTTGCCCACACATTGGTATTGTTGTTTAAAAATTTACTCCACTGTGCCCCCTACATTATTCCAACAGTTTTATCTCAGTGATGCATCATCCGATATATACCACATTTGTTGGATGTAATCAGTGTGCACTTCTATACACATTGGTATTGTTGTTTAACTTTTGACTCAAGTGTGCCCCTAGATTATTCCAACAGTTTTATCTCGGTAATACATCATCCGATCTAAAACAGATATTTGTGTATAATTAGTGAGCACTTTTAGACACATTGGTATTTTTGTTTAACTTTTGGCTCCAGTGCACCCCCTAGAATATTCCAACAGTTATATCTCAGTGACACATCATCCAATATGCGACAGATTTTTAGTGAGTCATCAGTGAGCACTTCTAGACACATTGGTATTGTGGTTTAACATATGACTCCAGTGTGCCCCATAGATTATTCTAAGATGTATATCAGTGAAACATCATCCAATCTGTACCAGTTTTTCTGTGCGTGATCAGTGAGCATTGCTAGACACATTGGTATTGTTGATTCATGACATCACTTAAGCCCCACCCACTCAGAGAAGAAACTGTCGATTATTGGGTGACTCTTCCAGCTTTGCCCTGTGTAAGATATAATACTGAAACTGCATTCGCTAACTGTTGATTACCACACATGATATGTTGGAAAAACATAAAGGAAGTGCCCTTCAAACATTTGTAACAAAACAGGAAGTCACAATAACTCCTGTCTAGAAGGTTGGATTTCGGCCAAACTTGTAAGGCTTGCAGCTGGTCTCGTACTGATATGGGTGGAAGGTAATTTGGAAGATACAGGATATGCAAACTCTGGTGGATACATGCGGGAATGGAATGAGAGCATTCACAATTGCGACTGGGAGGAGTTGCTGGAGTTCCAACGATCGCAGGTGATGTTGAAAATTTGGCAAATGCGCACCCTAGAGAACAGGTGCGGGATAGGCATGAGAGCGTTCGCGATGGCTACTGTGGTGACTAGCTGGAGCTCCCGCGGTCACCGTAAGGCCAGAGCGACGCTTTGCTACGAGGGCTTCAATGCTGCTTGCAGCTTTAATTGGAGTTGTGATTGACTTTTTATCACAACAATGTTAGCAAAAAGATAATAATAATAAAATAATAATCTAATAATGATAATAATAATAATATAATAAATAAATAAATAAATAAATAATAATAATCCAAGTGAGGTTGTCTGGATATTTATAAAACATTTAAAAATATATTTTTGTACATTTTAATTTAATTTTTATTTATTTATAATTAATAATTTAATAATTTATAATTTATTTAATCCATCCAGAGGACCTGACTTAACTTTGTTAGATTTTTGTACCTGGATTATTGAGCAGCATCAGTACAACAATAATAATAATGATAATAATAATAATAATAATAATAATAAAGTGACAGAGGTGGTGATGTGCACTGTGCATGCTCCTCTTGCACCCCTCTCCCGGCTCTTTTCTGCTGCTGCAGCTTCACAGATGGAAAGTGGATTAAAACACCGGTGGTGTAAACGCTCTCGGATTTGAAACCCTTCTTATTGTTCCTGTTTCCTCTGCCTGTATGTGTGTGTTTTAGCTCGTCTCTGCTGGGATCCTGGTCTGCCAGGAGCTGCAGAGCTGTGCTTGTTGACTCGTTCCGAACCAAATGCGTGTGTGACAGACTGTCCACCTTCGCCATCTTAGCACAGCTCCATCCCAACCTGGTAAGTCTTTTAGCCTTTCATCTCTTGCTGTCAAATCACTGCCTTTTTGTGGGGGCTTTTTTGTATTTTTCGTTTGATCCCAAAGTGCACCATTGTCCTTCCATACCAACAGATCCTCCTCTCTCCCCTCCCCCGACCCACCACTCCTCCCCTCTCTCCTTCTGGACATGCCAAAGCTTTAAAAGGTTATTGTAAGCTCACAGAAGGAGCAGATTTTGTACCAATCTTTATTTATCTGTGTGATTGTGCCCTCCAAGAAGAAAGTGTGTGTGTGTGTGGTGGGGGGGGGAGTTCAGCACTATGCTTTAATTCACACATGACATTGTGAGTGAAATTTAGCATCATAAGAAACTAACCTCCTTTCTGCAACCCCTCCCCTCCCCCACATCTGTCTTCATTTGTTTATTTCATGTTGAACATAGACCTGATGGTTATATTAATGTGCTGCTTCATATTTGATGGTCAGAGGCATCTCCATGGTTACCAGGGCCCTTTTCTGAGGAACATGTCTGTTGTGGTGATTCAGTAATCTGCAAATAAAATCAAATGTACATGTGGGCATGGGGGTGCAGATGTGTGTGACCTAGCTGGCCATGTGGAAATGTAGTCTAAAAAGTGGCCCAATTCCAGCGGTGACATGGCAGCATGTCTTTGTGGTCATTTTGATTCTGTGATTAGTTTTTTATTAGACTGTATACTGCCTCAGAAGCAGTTTGTTCACCAGTTGCCGTGGTAACAGTGTTGGCACTGCTGCCGTCTTAAAGACACAGCAGGCTGTGTGCATTTTGCCTGCTACCTGATGGCCTGCAAGAGAAGGTAACCAACCCCAAACAGCTTGGTTTTAATGTGTCTCAGCTTTATAATTCTGTGTTTAAATGTTGTGGATCAATTAGAAATGAAAGGCCTAGCATTCCTTGAAAACATGCACATTAGAATTTTGGGACAGCCAGTAATGTGGTTCCATAATTATGTTTTGAATAGGTTGCAGCAAGTGAAGGTTGACTCTCATACTTCACAATTTCTTCTGGTTATGTCAGGTGTACCTCAAGGCTCCATTCTTGGTCCAACTCTTTTCTCCATATGTACGTGGTCTGTCTGTTTTAGCAACTTTTGACATCTTTGCTTTAACTTGTTTGAAAAAATTTTTTTTCTGTACTTCTCTTTTATGATTGTCTATTGTTGATTGTTCAAGGAAAAAACTTTTGCTGTATTGTTGTTGTTGTCATCATCCTTAGTTTGTAGCCAGGTCTTTCTTGTAAATGAGTCCTCGAGGCTCAATGAGATTAACCTGCCTAAATAAAGGTTGAATGAATATGTGACAAGATGTGATTGGTCAACCTATTAGCAACTATCTGAACAGCATTGTGTAACTGCAGTTTTGAATTGGGTTCACGCTGCTGTGTAAAACTTCTATTTTTATGCCATTAAAAAAATAATTTGCCCTCACACATACTGCACGCATATAATTGGCTGAATTAACACAAATGACCCCACCCACCATCAAATCAAACCAATAAAATCAAACTATCATCAACAGGTTTACGTCAATCCCACCAGTCTTCAACTGGAAGGAGACGAAGACGTATGACATAGACTGAATGACAGTTTCCTTAGCGGTTAGCGGTTAGCGGTTAGCAGTTAGCAGTTAGCGGTTAGCGTTAACTTCTAATTTTTTCAATCTGTTTTGTGCTTTAATGTTAGCAAAGCTGTTTTTTAGTTAGCAGATTATGAGGTTGCAAAGCTAATTTTTTGGTTAGTTGTGCCCACCACTGATGACATGAAAAATCCATCCATCCATCCATCCATCCATCCATCCGTCATCTTTACCCGCTTTTTCATTTTTGGGGTCATGGTGCCCATATCCAGCAGTCACTGTATGAGAGATGTGGTGCATCCTGGACAGGTCTTCAGTCCATCACAGGGCCACATAGAAACAAACAACCATTCACTCTCTCACTCACACCTAGGGACAATTTAGCGTTACCAATCAGCCTAACACACATGTTTTTGGTCTGTGGGAAGAAACTGGAGTACCTGGAGAAAACCCATGCATGCATAGAAAGAGAACATGCAAATTCTACCCAGAAAGGCCTTTGGCCAGGATTCAATCCAGCGACCTTCTCACTAAGAGGCAACAGCTGTACCAACTGAGCCACCATGTCACTGATATGATATGATCCAATACAATACATCACATTACAAACTGATGTACAAATGTATGATATGAAACAGCATGATACAATATAATAAGATAGGATACAGTCTGTAAAAATAAGAAGCTACGACATGACAAGACGCGGCATGGTGACGCAGTGGTTAGTTATTACCTCACAGCGAGAAGTTCATAGGATTGCCTCCCAGCCTGGGTGGCGTTTACATGCTCTCACCGTGCAAGTGTGGGTTTTCTCCATGTATTGGGGCAGCTGTGGCTGAGTGGTTAGAGCAGCCTTCGGCCAATGTGGGAGTTGGGTGTTCGATTCCACCAGCAGCCACTTGTTGAAGTGGCCCTGGGTAAGACACTGAACCCCTCATAGCTCTGATATGTGTCCCATCAGTGTATGAATGTGATTTAAAAGCACAGATTAGTCTTTGTAGAATGATTTGTTCAGTTAGCTTTGTAGAGATGTAGTAGAGTGCTGTATGGATTATGTTTATTGTATCATAATTATTAATGTGTGGATGGGTAAATGAAGGTGCAGATTGTCTTGTGAGGCACTTTGTGCATCTTGATTAGATAGAAAAGAGCTCTATAAGTACAGTCCATTTTGTCTTTTTTAACTCCAGTTTCCTCCCACAGACCAGAATCATGCCCATCAGGTTATTTGGTAACTAAATTGTGACCCTATGTCTTTTACGTTTTGAACAGGTACAAATAAAGTTTTGTGCCACTTCTCACCTCCTTAACAACCATTAAGTGATCTCATTACACAAGGCATGTGTAACTCAAAGACTAAGTTACAAGTGTAATTTATTATCATCAGTTTGTGTGTGTTTTTAGTAGTTTTGGCAAAGTTTTGCCTCATACTGTAGCTCATCTCATTAAACAAACAGTAACCTCAGTGTGAACTGCTGCTATTAGTATTAGGCTTTTTAGTCAAAAACCCCTTTGACTTTATGAACTGTGCTTGGAATTAAGATTAGGATATTAAACTCTTTCACACAGGTTGCCTAAGAGGTTTATTGTGCCGCCAAACTTGAGCCCGACTGTAATCCCATATATGCGGCGCTCCTGTGAGCTGATCTACTCACCTCTTTTTACCTCCCTCGTGGTCTCTCTGCCTCCAGTCCAAACGGCTCTTGCGATACAGCAGGTTCATGTCGCTGCGGGATCTTGCCTCCTCGCAGCCTATCACAGCGCAGTGTAGCCGCTTGCTTCGCCTCTCTATGTCACGCAGGAAATGCTCGACGGCCACATCCTGGGCAGAGCCAGAGCTCATGGTACAGGAGAGGACTCAGGAAAAGCCGAGGTGTCTTGCCACTGGCGGCTCTCTGCTGAACAAGAAGAAACAAGAGCGGCGTTTGAGCACATTCATCATTAAGAAAAACACGTTTAGCAGCTTCTCGACCTCTATGATGTAGAAACAGTCCAAGTATACTGTATACAGTTCGCTGGTAAAACCTATAGTTTAAGCTGCTTGTATTGAACCACCCTGACATTACCCCAGCTGGAAGCCATCACAGCCGGGACACAGCGATGCGTGATGATAAAAGTTGTTTTGTTTTGTTTACCCCAACTGCTCATATATTTATACTTTCATTATCCAGTTATGAATATTTGAGTAAGCATGGCAACCCAGCTGCAGAGCATGCTTGGCTGCAGGCCCCGGGATGGCCTATCTAAGCCCGTCCCGCTAAGCAGAAAGTAATGCGGTTTGTCATATGTAGCGCACGCACAGCTTCTCGTTCACGCTCGCCCCACGAGAAGCCAGGCTTGTTGTGGGGCAGATATCGTCGAGCCCTAAGCGTGCATTCACGTTGGAGAATGTGCAACACAATTGGTTAAGAAAAGCGCAGCTGTCAGCGAACGCTGGTGTTTTTCCATCGCAAATAGAAGCGGTTTGGATGCGTTCTGGCAGACGACTCTTGAGTATTACCTTGGGCTGTTATGACATGGGTTTGTTGAGTTCTGCAGCATTTTTTGGAGGCCAAATCAGACTCTGTTACCTAATGTGGACTTTTGTGTATGACCACATTCAGTAGAGTATTAGTTAAACTAAATTATCTCAGAGAATGCAAAAAACAAAACACATTTCTTGAAGAAATGCATATCACCTGCTGACTTTTGAACTAATATAATTCTATATGAAAAAAATGACAAATTGTAATATTTTTTTGTCTTCTTTCAGCTTTTCCCTCTTCAGTGTCTCCACAGCGAGTCATCCTCCTCCACCTCACTCTGTCCTCTACATCCTCCGTCCTCACTCCAACTACCTCCATGTCCTCTCTAACTGCATCCATATATCTCCTCTTTGTCTTTTTCCTGGCAGCTGCATTTCTAACACACTTCTGCCAATATACCCACTGTCCCTCCTCTGGACATGTCCAAACCATCTTGTAATTAGTGTGGTCAAATCTTAATATTCGGAGATGTCAAGCTCGAAATAAGAGTTGTGAATTGGACTTTTCTCCAAAAGTTAATCAGTTGCCCTGTGATGGACTGGAGACATGTTCAGGGTGTCCCCCACTTCTCACACAGTGATGGCTGGACATGGACACAATTGAGCCCTATGACTTGAAAAGGAAGAAATGAGTAAAGATAATGGATGGATGGATGAATGGATGGATGGATGGTTGTAAATGTACACCCAATGATTACTGGTAATTCCTGAAAGTCCATCCAGTGATTTGTGAGATGTTTTGCTAACAGACAAAAAGAAGTGATTTCAACAACACTTGTAAATATTCTAAGTTTGACTATTCATATGTATTAAATATGACTCTCAATATTGTTGTTTTGTGTACAGTAAATGATGCAACATTCTGCACAATTGTTGCTGCTAAAGAGATTGCTGTCAAACTGTTTCTATAGACCACCCTGTACAATGACAATAAAGCTTCTTCTTCTTTTACGTATTGGTTAATGCCAAAGTTTTAGGCAAAGATCTCGCACACTGAGCATCACTTAGAGTGTGTGTTGGGAACAGCTGTCAGCTACAACTACAATAAACCAATTTTCAGCACAATATCTGTAAAACTGGCAGACATTTAGCCAGATGTGTGTTTGCCAAGTCAAGTTGGTTTTGGTGGACATCTTGACTTGAATTGGCTCAAAAGTTAATCAGTTGTACATCTGGTAATATGTTTTCCTGACATTTTATTTGAAGTCATCCTGCAGTTCATGAGCTATCTGCAGACTGAGTTGATTGCAAATAGCTGCAGGCCAAATTTTAAACAAAGATCTTGTGTAGGTTATGTGTGCTCAAAATATGTAACTGGGACCAACCTCAGGGACCACCGTGTGTAAAGACAAAGATAGGAGTGTAGCAGCGGGAGCAGCAGGAGCTGTCATGTGGGCTGGAGCTGCATGTGATTCTTTTGTCATGGCTCAGTGTGTCATCCAGCATGTCAGCGTGGCTCCTGCTATTCTTGTAGCTCACAGCCCTGACCACAACCTTGCCCGCTGCTGCTGCCATGCTCGCTGACTCCATGTTAATTAGGTTAGGGAGCTGCGGCTGGAGGTTGGGTTTTCGTTAAGTGTTGCTTTGATTCTGGTTTCTGGGATCTGCAAGATGGGCAGTCCGCCCTGCAATCGTTGCATTATGTTCTGTGGGCTCGCGTTACAGTTAGTCGGTCAGATTTAACAAGAAGATGTACATCATTCTTCTGCAGGCAAGCTGGTCTTATCCAAACCCAGTCATTCGCAACATCAATGCTTTCAGTGCATTTCTTCAAAGAATGCTAAGCCTTTAATTTTGAGGAGCATCTGCAGGGTCAAGTGTCGCTTGAGTTCCTCATTAGGACCAGATGGAGCCATGGTTCATGTCTCTCAATCTGCATGCAGCACTGCAGACTACTCGTTCAGGAGCATAAGCAAACACGCACCTAGCCCACCCTACATGCTAAACACATGCATGCAGGGTGCAAAGACATCATCTCAACTGCACAGCAGCCGATGAACAGAATGTGGGTTACAGTTTGCAGAAGAAATTAAAAATCAGCAGTATGAAGTGCTTCCATCTATCAGCGTTGGTGAGTTTAACCCTGTGAGATGGCTCGGTGCTGCAGACCTCTGCCCTGCAGCCAACACCACAGCTGCACAGTGTGAGTGGGACAGTACCACTGCTGAGCGCAGGGACACGTCAACAACAGGGCGAGAATAAAAGTCCACATAAAAGGCATCGCCCAGAGCCTTTTAAACTCTAATGATCATCTGATGAGGAGAAAACTGCCAGAGACGTTTTGGTTAAACGATGTTCTGCACCATTTATAAGAGCTGGGAAAGTTTCTCGGCTACTACCGTAATTTCCAGACTATAAGCCGCTACTTTTTCCCCCACGCGCTTTGAACACCACGGCTTATACAATGTTGCAGCTAATTTATGGATTTTTTTTTTTTTTTTTTTTTTTGGGATGAGCTAACGAGCTTCATGCCGTCAAAAACATTTAGCCTCATCACACTCGGGCACTCGCATTGCTGCCCAATGCACGTCTCTCTTGGGGAGTTGGGCCCTCGTGGCTCATTGAGACTACCTGTATAAATAAAGTTTTTTTTTTTTTTTTTATCTGACCAATGAAATTACTGAACAGGGATAATGTATTTTATTTTTTTAACCAACCATGTTACAGACACTGTTCTGAAAATCAAACATTTATGGTACATATTTAAGTAAAAACTATACAGTATATGTATGCTTTTATTTTTTAATTGAGTGGGCGTAGCTTATATTCAGGTACATCAATTGTTAGCTCATTGCATGTAAAATATTTTTAAGGGTCAGTTGTCTGTGGCAGCCATCTTGAATCAGATTACATATGTGATAACTTTATGTAAGTTTAATAAAAGTCAGTTTGTTGACTCTAATAGTAAATAAATTAAGTAAAGATCCTGTGCAGTCTGTTAGCACTCAGAAAGTATGTTGGGGATAACTCTCAGCTACTATCACAGCAAGTTTTATCTCAAGATCTGTTAAACTCTCTGGATCATAGCCCTTTTGGTGTTTGCCACGGTTGATTAGATGTAGCAGCCATCATGAATCAGGTTGACTTTAAAAGTTAATCAGTTGTGGACGTGCATCCAGTCATTACTTTCTGAGAGTTTCATCAACATCCATTCAGTGGTTCATGATTTATTTTGCTAAGAGACAAACTCTCACAGACATAAACAAAATACATGTACTGAACTATATTTTGCCTTTAGGCTGGAGTTGATGATAAATAGCTAACTGGGCCTCATAAGCTATTTGCAGACAACAACAAAAATCAGACTTATCATTGAACTTAATCCCAACATCATTCTTTGATGCATTTCTTTTGTGCATTCACATGGTTTTCAGCTTTTTTTATATTTTCAAGCAAACCAATTAAATTTAAAAAGGCATACTGAACAGAACATCTTGTACAAAAACTTTTCTTCCCTCTTCTGCACTGAATGTCCTCTCAAAGACGTTTGTCTTCTAACATTTAAATTATTTAACGATTGCTAACGGGTGAGTTAAGAAAACAACTTTTCACAACATATCCACAGTGCCGAGACTGATTTGGTCCCTCGCAGACATCCAGTGGTTCCTGTTCAGCATCGCAACCTGCCAGTCACACGGGGCTGCGGTTCATCCGAAAGAGGCGAACATAAAAGGAGAGACGAAGAGCGAAAAGGAGTGCAGGGATGAGAGGAGAACCGGCAGATTGAAGATACACACAGTCAGAGAGCAAGGAGGAAGGCAGAACGAAAGGAGGTGGGAGGTGGATGGTGAAAAACAGAAAATCCAACAAACAGAGTGAGAGATAGACCAGAGCAGAAGACAAATATAATCAGATGGAGGTGAATTTCTGGACGGGGAACATGGGAGTGAAAGGAAATTGATGAAAGTAGAGAGGATGGAGAAACACTGAAAGGCAGTCGGATTAGAAGAAAGGAGAGGAGGGAGGTGAAATCAAGCCGCTGTGTGTGGTCTCCTAGCAACACTTTCAGCTTGCATCTCTTCCTCATCCGCTGAATATGCACAAAGCAGGACGTCAACCACGACACACGGGATGATCCTCTGGTTCAACTCCCCTTCAGCTTCTTTGTGAGCTGATCAATGCCTCACTAGATCCTAAAAACATGTTTCCATCATTGTGCCGCCAGGAGGTACACGAACCCCGTCTAATGCATCCAGGAAAATCTGACTACTCAAATTAATAATATGTCACCTCTTCTGGACACTTTCAGACATCTCAGCGTATAATTTTAAAGTCACTTAAATCTCTGTCCACATTTGCAGCCGAGGTGAGAGCAGAGGAATGAAACGTGGCAGTTATTCAGCAGGTGGAGGCGTTGGAGCAGCATTTAACACCAGACAAAGGAGGACTGAAGTAAAACGTGCACTCAACGGCCACATTATTATATTATTGTTAACACACAGAGCTAATCAGACAGCGGCATGGCAGCAACTTGGTGCATTTAGACATGGTGAAGACGACTTGCTGAAGATCAAACTGAGCATCAGAAAGGGGATTTAAAGGCTTTAAAACATGGATGTTAGTGCCAAACAGTTTGGTCGAAATTGCTGCTCTGGGATTTTCAACTACAGACCATAGTTTACAGAATGGTCAAAAAATGAGGAAATATCCCGTGAGTGGCATTTATATGGACACAAAAAGCCTTGCTAAAGTCAGAGGTCAGAGGAGTAGACTGGTTGAAGTTGACAGAAAGGCAACAATGGCTAAAATAACCATTTTTCACAAACAATGGTCTGCAGAACATCATCTCTGAACTCACAACCACCTAGAAGCAGATGGACTGCTGCAGAAGAAGACCAGCTAGAACAAGAAACTGAGGCTACAGTTCCCACAGACTTACTGAAATTGGACAATTTTTCATTTGTTCCTTGTTCAGGGGTCTCCACAGCAAGACCTCCTCCATCTCACTCTGTCCTCACTCCAACTACTTCCATGTCCTCTCTAACTGCATCCATTTATCTCCTCTTTGACCTTTTTTGTCTTTTTCCTGGCAGCTGCATTTCTAACATCCTTCTTCCAACTGTCCCTCCTCTGGACGTGTCCAAACCATCTCAGTCTGGTCTCTCTAACTTTATCTCCCAGTTGTTCAACATGTGCTGTACCTCTGATGATCTC
>JARVLU010000324.1:27926551-27937785 GCA_031762415.1 Simpsonichthys santanae
ATTCACTCTCTCACTCACACCTAGGGACAATTTAGAGTTACCAATCAACCTAACATGCATGTTTTTGGTCTGTGGGATGAAACCGGAGTACCTGGAGGAAACCCACGCATGCACGGAGAGAACATGCAGACTCCACCCAGAAAGGCCCCCGGACCGGGATTAGAACCGGCAACCTTCTCGCTGAGAGGCAGCAGCTCTACCAGTTGCGCCACCGTGCTGCCCAGTGTTTAAAACATGTTAGTTAATAACATTTTTATGCTCAGCAGCTGTAACAGTTAATGGAATATAGTGAATAAAAGTTAAAACGTTCTAAAAGTTGATGCTTCTTTACATATTTTGTAGCATTGTTTGTGGGTTTGCGACGGGGGCCTCGGCCAGAAGCTAATGCTGTTTGGGGGCCGTGGCATGGAAAAGTTTGGGAACCCCTCATCTGGCTCACAGGACAGGGGATTTCCAATTCCCCACTTTGCTCCATGATGGGGGCCAACAAGGCCTAGACTCACTGAAGGAACACATTTCACTCACTTTTAAACTAAACTCATTCTCTGAGAAGGGAGAAAGTTGCCACGCTTTATTGTGAGACATTAAAAAAACATGTTAGCGTTTAGGGCATGTCATGGAGTAAATCCCATCTACTACTACACCAAATTTTAACTCCATTTCTGTAAAATTGACTGAGGTATCACCATTTTGGGGTAGCCGCCATTATGAATTTGCTGAGGCAGCTGTCTTGAACTGGGTTGGCTCTGTGTTGTAGACACGTGACTTTCATTAAAATCCTTCCAGAGCTCCATGAAATGACAAATGGAAATGCACACAGATAAGAACAAAAACTCTATTGTTTCTTGTCTTTAATGATGAAGTGGGGAAAAACAGAATCTTTATAAAGAAAATGAGGAGCTGTGATCTTTCTGTCTGGTCAAAAAGGCAACAACGCCAGTGACCTCCTGCTCTTCATTTCCCACCTTGGCTCGCCCTTCGCCCTCATCATCTTCTGCTGGTATCTGCAGAAACCAAGGTGACCTACTGCACTTAGCATACATGAGCACTAAGCAGCCTGGAGACTTATAAGATCTTAAAGAGGGCGGTTTCACATCACATGAACGAGGGGCGATATTGGCAGACTGTGATTTAGGGATCGAGGACCAAAACAAGGTCAGTCAGTCCAGAATAAAACCACACGGTCAGCAAGCACACTGTCAACAGCGTGCAGAAAAGCCAGTGGTCCCTTTGAGAGAAACAACAAACAGAGTGCTCACATGATTCAGAGTGACGTGCTCGTGTTTTGTTTGCTGTTGTCATCTGGCTGCTGACCGCAAGGTAATAAATGGCACTGAAGGGAAAAGACTGAAAACTCCTCACTGCTTGCTTTTGTTCATAAAAGTCGGAGCTCCACTTTGCAGCTGCGCACGCTTCACTGAGCCAGCATCCTTCTCCTGACCAAGATCTGGATGTTTATTTTAAGAAGTGGATTACCCTGCAGTCTTTCCTGCTTCTTTATGGTTATTATTTTGTTTGTTTAAAGTCTTACTTTAAGAACTGACGGTGCCTTGACTTTTTTTTTTTTTGTATCTCACTTATAAGAAGCATATCGTTCTGTAGCTCTGCACTGTGTCCCGACCACAACACGGCAAACCCCATAAACTATTCAGCAACAATTAAACAAAGTCCAACAGCCCGAAGCAAAAACAAGGATCAGATGAACATCGGTGCACGCTCAGCGGATGATTTGCCTCACAGCATTTCATCTTGGGCTCGACGCACATCCTCCCAAAGTGGCACGAACAAAACAACACGGCTGGTGCTGGATAAGAAACGTGCTGAAGAATAAAAATATGAGGCTAAAATAAACTCGGTGGTAAATAAATGACAACAAAAATTTCAAATGAACAGAGCCCAAGATGAACCTGAGACGCAGAGCCAAACTAAAAAATATATATAATAATAAATGATGAAACAAGAAAACAAAAGGCTGATGTGGCAGTAAAAACACTTAGGAATAGAAAAAATCAGGAGGAATCAAGGGAAAAAAACATAAACGGATAAAAGCACGAGAGCCATCGCCATTGTATGTAATAAGACATGGACAAGGAAGAAGCATGATGGCGCTGAATTAAAAGAAACACTAATGACAGACGAAGACAAACACCTGGGGATGAGGATCAGGTGAGAGTGGGAGGAGCAGAGAACGCACTTGGGGAGGCCTAAACACAAGAAAACCAAAGACAAACAGAAAACTAAATAACACAAGACACAGATCATGACAACTCTCAGCTACTACCACACTTAATATCTATAAAAATGACGGAATTAAAGACCTTTTTGTGTTGGCTAAGATTTACTAGAGTGGAAGCCATCTTGAATTAAATTGACTCTAAAAGTGAATCAGCTGTAATTATAAACTGAATGAGTTCTGAGAGTTTCAATCCAATCTGTTCCGTGGTTCACAACAGGGAACAGATTATCCCCCAGTGTTGACAGTGGGTGGCTCTTGGTTGAACAACACAGTGGCCATTGGCATCAGAAGCATTTGTAAAGTGGTGGGGACACACTGGTGGGGGTGTCTGGGCATCCTCCCCTAGAAAATTTTGAATAAAGTAGATGCCATTTTAACAGGTTTTTAAGCATCTATGTTTACCTACATTTGTAAACGCTTGATTAACTATTTTAGAGAGCTCGGCAAAACAAGAAGTAGCACTAAGCTAGCAGCGCACAATACAGACGTGCTAGCTAAGATGCTACAGATATAGCGCTCTGCTATCCATTACATAAACACTTTGTCCAAAATCAGTTTATTGTTAACTGATGTAACCAGAAGTTGCAACATACAACACAAAACAAAGCACAAGTAGCTTTAAGCATTAACCTTTAATTTAACCATTAATTATGACCAAAAAAAAATCTAAAATAAAAAATAGTTTATTAGTTATTATTAGTTTAACCATTAGTTATGACAAAAAAAATGGAGGATTCACCTGCAGTTACCTTCATACAGATGAACATGTGGTACTTCCTGTTTATCACTGATGTATTTGGCTACTCATGAGGTCATCCACCGGCCTTTTTCATCTTTTACATTTTTACAGACTCAGTTTAGGTTTTGGAAATGGAATTAACTGTATTCCACTCTCCAAACACTCAGGGTAACATGCGTCTGAATCACATGTTCTCCGCTGACAATGTTTAACCAGTTTTTATGATGATTCTTCATGAATCCCTCTGACCACAAAGCGTTCGTAATGCAAAACCCTGACAAAGTTGTCGGAGGAAAAGAGGGTGCAGCTCCTGCAGGTAAGGGGCGTTTCACTTGGAGACAAATTGAGATAGCTGATTGGTCAGTTGCTGACAGGTGGCGTCGAGGATCCGACTCGTGCAAAAACAATCAGATTTTACTGGAGACTGTCATCATTTATTCCATTTATATTCCAAATGTATTCAATAATTTTGGCGAATCTAAGGTTTGAAAACAGTTTTCTTACAAAATCCTAATGACGGCTTTTCAGGCGAGTTCAAATTTAGGGGTGCTTGAGCGCCCCCCCAAAAAGAGGCTAAAATCACCACTGGTTCACAAAACTGAAACACAGCTGACTCCAACAGCTACTGCTAAAGTTTTAAGCAAAGACGTAACTCAATGTGTAGCTCTCAGAGAATGTGTTAGGGTTGACTCTCAGCTACTACCACAACACATTTCACTCAACAGCTTCAAAGCTGACTGAGGGGTTGCCATGTTGTCTGTGGTCAGCCGGCTGCAAACAGCCAAGTTGATTTAATTCAAACAACACTGCTGGTGCACTCGACGAGCAATTTATTTATTTATTGTTGATTGACAGGCAAAGCATCAGCAACAGCGTTGGTGTGATTAGCAAAGCCAGGTGGGTCATAAGTGGTTGTCCAACTTTTGAATCAACCTACTCCTCGTGCTCCAAAATCCCTGGATGAGCGAGTCGCTGCGTGGGTTGTGGAGGATGAGCGCACACACATGCCCACACGCAGATCTCCCACTTACTCGTCTCTGCTCGGGCCCAGTTCTGTGCACCCGCTGGCGTTTATCACCAACGTGCTGATGTCTCAGTTTGGAAACGGTTACTTTTAAAACACGAACGTGAAAACTTAAAAACGGGGAACGTTCGGAGCCGCCAAAGCTCTGACATCACTTCTCAAAGCATCTGATAATCAAGCTGGCTGTCTCAAAGATATTTTTTTTAAATGTTGAAGCTGAGATGCAGGAAAAAAGACGTGAAAAAGTGCAGCTTTGTTGCCCTGACATGTGTGACTGACAGGTTTGTAGCTTAAGGTGTTACTTGTGCAATTCCTTTTCTTGTCATCCCTGCTGTTCAGTGAGCTGACAGCCATGACATAAAAAGACACTAACAGGGGTGAATGGCAGGCGGTGGCAGATTACAACATCAAAGTGCCATCCTGGTGGTATTTACGTCCACTTTACAATAATGGGCGGACTGGACATGTGGCAGAATTGAAAAATGTCTTTGACACAGTTATAATTAACGGGGCAAAGCAAAAGCAAAAGAAGACATAATATTAATACAAACTATTAGTTTTATTGTATTTGTTTTTATTAGTAGGAGTTTTTTTGTTTGTTTCCGTGACAACTTTTGATGTACTGTTCCTCTAGCAACTTTAAAAAAAAACAGATGGGAAATACATTTAAATGTGTGGCTATGGGAATAGTGTGCAGTGTTTTAGTAGCAGAAGATTGTAGAAGTTGCTGGGGGAAAACCAGCAGAACATTCCCAACCCAGTCCTCCACGGTGCTCTGTGGCTCGGACATGGCTTAGAGTAAAATATTTTCAAAGCTTAAAAGGCTCACAGAAAGATGGACTTTATGAGACTAAAGTGGAGTTTTTAGATTTTTAATGATTTGTTTTTACAAAGAGGCAACGTTTTATGAAGTTTAAAGATTGTACCACTGATTGTTCAGCTTAGAATGTGATGATATCGCTTCAAAGTTTTAAGATTTTGCTAACTTTTAAGATTATGCTAACTCTTCTTCCATCTACAAACTTTTATTTAGTATTTAAAGAAGTTATACAACACAATATATGGAGATTTTGGTCTTTTTCCACACAGTATGTACTTCACTACACTGGACGTGTGATTTTTTTGTTTGTTTCTTTGAGTCGCCGGTGCCTGTGGAGATGCTGCTGAAGTTGTCCTGTCCCGCCCTGTAAACAGCCTCAGCTGCATCACATCTAGAGATCAGTCTAACTGGACTGTACCATGTCAGCAGGGGGAGAAGTTAAATATTTGATTTTTACAATATTGTATAAAAAACTGTCGTAAATGCTTATTTTTTTTTTTTTTTTTTTTTTTTTTTTTAAGGTTACTACTCAGCACTTCATCAGTTCTGTTGATCAATGTTTCATTGTTAACACTACAAGTAATTTTGTCTATGGTTCCAGAACTGCAGTATTTGGAGTTTTTGTAAATACATTTGAAACACTTTTTGGCCAATGTGTCTCTTTTCTGGCACATGTGGACCCTAAACTCATAGTTTTCACACAGATGATGTTTGTTTGAGGCTTACTTCTTAGTGTGTGATTCTTGTCTGCCTGTCTTTAAGTTTCTTGACAGAAACAGCCGTGGGGATCAGACTGAGTCACTGGCTACAACATTAACATTTCTTTTGATCTTTACATTTCTTCTGCAGATTGTACTTGTACATCAAAATACAAAATATTGTTCTTGGCTTAAAATTATTACAAATTTGATGTCAAAAAATAAAAAATTAAAAAAAAAAAAAAATCCAGGAATTTTGTGTTGATGTCTCCTGTTGTTGCACATTTTGTGTTGATTTGTGTTTCAATTTCAAGCAGCAGCTACACACTCAAATGTTTCTGAAGAAATTTCCTCATTCTAATTGTTTCTCCTCTCTTAAAAATTACTTATGCAACAATATTTTTGATTACATTTCCTACTTTATTATCCATCCATTATCTTTACACACTTCTTCCTTTTCAGGTCACGGGGGTCACTGGTGTCCATATCCAGCAGTCACTGTGAGAGGTGGGGGACACCCTGGACAGGTCTCCAGTCCATCACAGGGACACATAGAGACAAACAATCATTTATGGTCTCACCTAGGGACAATTTAGAGTTACCAATCAGCCCAACATGCACGTTTTTGCTCTGTGGAAAGAGACCAGATTACCAGGAGGAAACCCACACATGCACGGAGAGAACATGAAAGCTCCACCCAGAAAAGTCCCTGGCCGGAATTCGAGCTGGCGACCTTCTTGCTGTGAAGCAACAGCTTGACCAACTGATCCACTGTGCCACCATTTTCTGCCTTTTTTAAATATCTATATATATATATATATATATATATTTAGGTTCTGTTAAATAGAAAAATGGTTACAAGAAAACCTTTTGAAACATCACTTTCTGATGTAAATTCTGATGAGACACACCAGGAACTGGTTCTTTTAAACATCAGACAGTTGTGCACAAAATCAAAGAGTTGGGGGTTCTTTTTGCTGACATGTAGCCGACCATGTGGGATTCCTTCCAGACCCATAGGTGCTCTGACATTTGCAAAGCACACTTAAGGTATACTACAATTCATATTTGCATTTGTGAAGCATGCAGCCGCCCGTTTCACACACTGTTTCCTGTTGACGTGAGTTTTTGCTGCTTTCCTTTGACCTTTAGCGACGTGGCAGACAATAAATTACCTCGGTCAGACTCTTCTGCTCCACGTTGGTTTCAGAGACGAATTCAGCAAGGTTGGAGGAAATTATGATTTGTGTCCTGCGGTGACTGTGAGTGGTTTTGAAGGATATTTAAGGTCTTTTGAAGGTTTATCCTAATTGTGGCACATCAATGAGAGCAGGCACATTAACATGTCGATCTAGAACCATTTCTCATTTCTAAACGTGTATTAAAGATTTTACTTCACTTAAAGCTTCTTTGATCAAAAGCATAGAAGTAAGATCATCTCATGATGAGAAGGGATGTTGTAAATGATGATGTGCTCCATCTCGTGGAAAATAATACGTGCTCATGATACCTATTAGAGTTTGAAATATGTGTTTGGGGTAACTCTCAGTTACTATCACATCACATATACTGTAAGCTCAATATCTGTCATCTGACTGAGTAAAAAACATTTTTGTGTTTGCTAAGGTCAGTTTTCAGTGGGCAGGTTGAATTGGAATGATACACTAATGTTCTTGGTCGCTGTGGGATTTGAATAGTGAATGTTTGTAGTTTTCAAGATGAGTGTTTTTCTGGACAGGAATAGAGGTAATTGTTTATTTATTTATTTATTTATTTTGTTTAACCAAGGCAGCACAGAGAGATGGAACTTGGAGAATGGAGGAAGCAATTTTATCCACCACCAGGTGCAATGACGGAGCCAGGGGGTGGCCAATGGGGGTCTTGGCCACCATACATTAATCTTCAGCCACCCAAATCCTTTGAAGAAACTGTACTTTGTACTTTTAAGCAGTATAAAAGCTAGAAAGCATATTTTCCTCAAAGGATGGGGCAACCCAATTTTTCATAGTTAACTTTCTTAGGCCAAGATGCAGCTACATAAGAAAATAGAAGTTGGTACGTTGCTTATTTTTCAAAGTATCCAGTTCACATGGTTGACATATATGGGGGAAGCCATATTGGATTTTGACATGGCAAGACATTATTTGATAGGAACCTTTTAAGATGAAGCCACACACAACTTAAATATATATGAATGGAGTTTAATGTGACGTGTGAAGACTGGTAGGTTTAAATGGGTTCTTCATTTTGTTTTGTTATTTACTGAAACTGCTTGTTTGAATTGTTTAATAGAGAATAAGGGGCAGATATAATAAGATTTTTCTTCATCTGCTTCCTTTCAGTTTATATATACGTATTTATATTTTTTTACTTGTTAAATATATGTCAAGTTGTTTTGTATTTTATTATAGAATGAATAAATAAATAAAAAAATTTAAACTCTCTGTCTATATGTTTCAAGTGTGGTCCCAACATGGATGCACGGACAGACAAATGGGTGGACAGAGGGTATTTCCAGTTCACCCTCTTCACTCCACAATAGAGGGGGCAATTAGTTATAGATGTACATCCAGTGAATGCTTTCAACAATATCTGTTCGTGTCCCTGAGATGTTTTGCTAATTTGACAAACACATGCCCAAACGAGTTCAAACATATTACCGTAATTTTTGGGTTATAAGGCGCACCGAGTTATAAGGCACACACAGCAAAACTAAAACATTTTTGACATATTTCTGAGCACCGTGTACCACATAAAATCGGTTCAAGCTCAGTAAGCACAACCAGAATTAATACATAAGGTGCACCAGATTATAAGGATCGCTGTCGATTTTTGCAAAAATTAGAGAATTTTAAGTGTGCCTTATAGTCAGGAAAACACAGTACTGCCTTTATCCTTGATGGCTGGTGATGATGAACTGTTTTTCATCAATAACCAGTGTGTAACTTGTATGAAAAATCCTACTATAAAGCACAAGCAGCTGGTGATCAACATGGCTCCAGACCAACGAGAGAAGAGTAACGGTTGGCTCCAAACTTTATTTATTTTGCGTAGCGCCATGCAAATGACTTTAAAAGGTTTAATGAGAAAAAACAGAGGGAAAATGAACAACGATGAGTTGCCTTGAGGAAATAATTAGCACACATCGTTACCCTCAACTGCACGCTGCAGCAAAAACTGGATGCTGTGAGACACTTTACAGTACAGGAGGAAAACCGCATTTAATTTAGGATTTTATTAGTTTATTTGGTTGTATGCATTCAAATCATGTCAGACTCAGACATGAGACAGACATGTTGGAGCTTTTAATAGCAGGAGCACTAAGGGAGACTGAACAACTCATAATGTGGCTGCAGACTGAGCTCCCAGGTGAAGCACAGAGAGTAAGTGGTTATTTGTAAAGCAAAACTCCTCTTCTTCCTCCTCCTCATCATCCTCCCTCGCTTTCATGCAAGGACTGACTTGATGTATAAATTCCAGACATAAACCAAAGGAAATGCTATAAAACAAATACAAGGTTTGAGACAAATAAATGTTTTAATGACGTCTGTTAAGACAGTTAAAATCTAGAGTTGGGCTCACAGCTGAAAAGTCAAATGAGATGAACAATGTTCAACCCTAATTCTGAAAAAGTTAGGTTGTTGTGTAAAATGTCAACTAAAACAGAATTTAGTCATTTGCAAATGCCATAAATCCATATTTTATTTACGATGGAACATGCTAAGCATTTCAAATGTTTAAACAGAGTATTCACAAACTAAGAACGCGCTAAGCACTAGTAGAACAAAAAAATACGTTGAACAGCAGCACGAACATGAGTCTGTGTGAGTAGATGAGTACGAATGAACACAGCAGCATGTAATAAATCAGCAGCATGAGATCATTAGCACATATCAACAATCAAGTGGCATTACAGTGATTTTTTTCACAATAATTATCCTGGTTAGAGCTTCATGAGTCTAACAGTGTCGAAGCTGTTCCTCAGTCTAGTGGTTCTACACTTAATGCTCCTCAACCTCCTTCCTGAGGGGAGCGTGGCAAAAAGTGCACGTGCTGGGTGAGTGGGGTCCTTCATGATGCAGGTGGCTCTCTTCCTGCATCTGGAGATGTAGATGTTTGTGATGGTGGGCAGGCTGATATGTATACTAAAGGGAAGAATGACCATCCATTCTTTTATTACTGCACAGTTCAAAAATCCACCTCTCTGATTGTATGGGGGTGCATTAGTACCTCTGGCAGGAGCAGCTTCTACCGTTGGAAAGACACCAATGCATCAAAGTATATACAGGTTTCAGAACATATGCTCATTTTCAGATAATGTTTTTATTTTTATATTTTTAAGGAAGTCTCTGCATATTTCAGCAAGACACTGTCAAAGCTCTTACTGCGTCCATTACAACAATATGGCTTTGTAGAAAGAGTCCAGGTGCTGGACTGTCCTGCAGCTCAGGTCCTGGACCTTTACAGACTGCTGTTAAAAAAGAGGCGATTCTTCACATGGACCTGAAACTGCCCTCAAATTCAAAAAATGCTTCTTAACATTTGACATGTTTATGTTACATCATGATAAAATATGGGTTTGTGAGATTTGCAAGTTGCTGGATTCTGTTTCATTTGTATTTCTCTCAACGACTCAACTGTTCCAGATTTGGGGTTATGCGTTTAAAGACAGAAGACATAGTGGGAGCGTTAACAACAGCTGAGGCAGGATTTGTACCCAGGACATGGTTTGTAAATGGCATGCCCTTTAATCAAGACGCCACTGGAGGGAACCTTTACCTTTACACCAATTTATAATGAACACTGTGATTGATTTGACTTAATGAAAAAGTCTTTCTAATCTGGAAAATGTGAGTTTAATGTTAATAAAGCTAATAAAAACTGAGATTTGTTACAAAAGGATGAAAAAGCACAACTACTGACAGAAAAAGGTGCATGGGTAAGTGGATTTTTTTTAATAGATACATGAACGAGAAATCTTATTATGTATGAAAAAATAAACATGAATAATGAAGAAGTAGCTTTTTATGTTAGATGACATTTTTTGGTTAGTCAAATTTACACTATTGTTAAATACAGTAGTCTCAAATTGTACATGCCAGT
The DNA here is from genome assembly GCA_031762415.1 of Simpsonichthys santanae. Taxonomy (NCBI): domain Eukaryota; kingdom Metazoa; phylum Chordata; class Actinopteri; order Cyprinodontiformes; family Rivulidae; genus Simpsonichthys; species Simpsonichthys santanae. Next base: position 27,937,172 of record JARVLU010000324.1, read on the forward strand.
CTATAAAATTATTTTTTTTTTAATTATGGTTTTAAACAGTTTTATGTTTGTTTGTTTGTTTGTTTTGTTTTGCTTTTAAGACCATCCACACCAAAAAGATCTCATGTTCTGTAGTCATGTGAGCTCATGTTTTAACAAGCGGTCTGATGTCCCCCGTCACTGAGGGACTTGAATAGTGAATGATTTTTAGTTTTTGAGATTAGAATCTTCTGCACTGGATTTGAACAGTGAATGCAAGTAAACCTTAATGTTTTTTATTGCAAGGTATTTAACTGGGGTGGCACGCTGGAGCAGTTGGTAGAGCTGTTGCCTCACAGCAAGAAGGTTGCTGGATCAAACCCTGGCCGTGAGTCTTTCTGGGTGTGGTTTGTATGTTCTCTCTGTGCATGTGTGGGTTTTCTCCCACAGACCAAAAACATGCATGTTAGTCTGACTGTAACTCTAAATTGTTCCTAGGTGTGAGAGAGAGAGTGAATGGTTGTTTGTCTCATTTGTCTCTTTGTGTCCCTGTGGTGGACTGGAGACCAGTGCAGGGTGTCCCTTGCCTCTCGCACAGTGATAGCTGGATTTGTGCACCAGTGACCCCTGCAACCCAAAAAGGAGGAAAAGGGTAA
>JARVLU010000324.1:28017282-28028419 GCA_031762415.1 Simpsonichthys santanae
GCCATGTGCGTTCGGCTCCAACTTACGGCAGAATCGAGTTACGAACCGTCCTTAAGTCCGGAACCCGTTCGTAAGTCAAGGACTACCTGTACTAACATAATAATCGGCTAATTCTGTGTCCAGTTTTGTATCAGTTTAGGTCATTATGTTTGATTTGCTTCATCCTCCTCCTATACTTTTACGTAATGTAAGACAAATCATGTAAAAAAAAAAAAAATAAGAATGGCATGTTTATTTTTCAGCTGCTCCCTTTGCTGGAGTCACAACAACAGGCAAACATGCCTGAAAATTTTTGCAATTGTTTTGCATTGAATGTCCCTCCTGATGTGACCTGGGTTCAAACCAGCAACTTCAGGAGAACAAGTCAAAAAGTCATGTCAAATTTATTTATAAAGCACATTTAAAAAAGCAGCTGTTACCAAAGCGCTTCACAATAACATCTAGGCAGTAATTAAGGAACAATAATAGCAAGAGGTAATTAAAAGCATCAAAAATAAAAACATAAAAACACTAAAACAATGAGAAAAAGATAAAAATGAAATCAAATCATACTGTTTTAAATGTTAGTGAATACAGGTGTGTGTTTTAGGAGAGATTTAAAAGCAGGGAGTGAAGTGGCCTGTTTAATATTGAAGGGCAGATTGATCCAGAGTTTAGTTTAGACTGAAAAAACCTGATCTCCTCTGAGCTTCAACCTGGTTTTTGGTACAACCAAAAGCAGCTGGTCAGACGATCTCACCCATGAAGCAACACAAGGTTGAAGTAGATCAGAGAAGTATGAGGGTGCAAGGCCATTAATGCATTTAAAGGTCAATGGGAGAATTTCAAGATCTATTCTGACACACACAGGGAGCCAACAAAGGGAGGACAAAACTGGTGAAACATGCTCAAATCTACAAGTTCCTGTTAAGAGCTGAGCTGCAGCATTTTGGACGAGCTGCGTGGAAGGGACACCTGACTGACCCCAACATGAAGCACGTTACAGTAGTCCAGCAGAGTTGTAAGAAATGCATGGACTATTTTTTCAAGGTCAGATCTGGTCAACACAGATGAACACTGAGATGGTTTGGACATGTCCAGAGGAGGGACAATGGGTTTATTGGTAGAAGGATGTTAGAAATGCAGCTGCCAGGAAAAAGACAGAGGAGATATATGGATGCAGTTAGAGAGGACCTGGAGGTAGTTGGAGTGAGGACAGAGGATGCAGAGGACAGGGATGGAGGAGGATGACTCGCTGTGGAGACACTGAAGAGGGAACAGCCGAAAGAAGAAGAGTTGAGTTCCGTTCACCCATTCCACCAAATATGACAGAAATAAAGTTTGCAAAAGATTCTCCAAGATAAAACATACAGTATATTTACCTGAGAAACTGGAGTTACACAAAGACTCTTAAAAAGTAGAAATGTGGGCATTAACAACACTGTCCTCAGTTAAAAACAGCACAAGTTAAACTTGTATAACGTGCGCGTGTGGACACAGCAGCAAATGTTGTAAACAGCTGCAATTTATCGGATGTGTTATGTGTCAGTAACCTTTTAGACAATATTGTTTATTGACTCACAGACTTCCACCATCTTTGTTCCTAAAGCCAGATATCTCCAATGATGAGGTGTCAGAAAAGACGAGCCTCATCTGTCACTCCAAGAAGAGTCTTTCTCATCTCAGCATCACGCCTCACTTCATCTGCTGCTGACCCATAACCAATAAAAACAGATTTCTGCAGCTGCTCGAACAGGCTCTGTGACTAATCTCACCTTGATCCTGGCGCATTTGTTCCTGCTCCGAGTAGCCCGCGACTGCCATACTGAGACGACTCAGCCACCTGTGGGGGAGAAACATATTTGTGACGCATTCTAGAACAAAAAAAAAAAAAAAAAACATGGTCTTGTTCATGTGTGCGTTTCTCCTTTTCACCAGTAACCATACAAAATCACTCTGTTTGGAAGAGAGTGGGCAGTCAAGTAGGGAAATTCAGTTTGTGGACAATTGGTCTTTTATTGTGGCACTGTGGGTGGAGTTCAGATATCAAAGCCTTGTAAACTCACCGGGACATGTCATCTATATTCTCTGCAGCAAAGTAGAAGGTCTTTATCTTCGGGTGGCAAGCCTTGAAAGCACTGAAAGAGAGCAGTTTAATTATATGTAAAATAAGAGCAAATTCTATAGCAGACATTAGCATATGAATACAGAAATAAAAAAACTGCTCAGACCAGCACAAAAGCAACTATTTAAAGGACGAAACTAGCGTTCTTGGAAGGAATGTATATCACACGCCAAAGTTAAAAAAAAAACATTTTAAATGATCAGTGTTGGGATGACCCTCAGCTACTACCACACTAAGTTTTAGCTCAAAGTCTGTGAAACTGATCAAGTTGAGAGCAGTTTTGTATTGGATTTATTGGTTGGCAGCCATTTTGAATCCGGTTGACTCCAAAGTGAATCAGTTGTAGATGAACGTCCATTGATGACTTTCTGAGAGTTTCATGAAGATCTGTCCACTGGTTCATGAGACACTTGTGAAGGGGCGTCATCGTCCAATCTAAGAGTTGGAAGTTTGATCCCAGTCTCTGCAGTGTGCCCTTGGGCAAATCACTAAAATCCCCTACTGCACCTGATATGCTTATTGGTGTATGAAAGAGATATTAAAATGTTTTCTATGGGGTGTATAATTAATACTGGAACGCACTCTGAATGAGAAACTTTCTAAGAATTTGGAGAGGTGAACAAGGTGCTACATACACATGAACAATCTCTGGAAATGTGTATCGGAACTAATCAATAAAAGAAAACATGTTTACATGAATACACTGCAGTTTCCATGCCAGGCAGCGTTGCCCGATATGAAATGAAGAATTGTCATACTGTCACATTAAACTTATTGTATTTTGAACCAAACTATTATATGTGCTGAGTGAGGTGTGCTTCCTCGAACGGCGGATGATGTGAGATGAGGTGTGTGTGTGTTGTGCATGTGCACAGAAAAGGAGGAGGGTCAAAAGTGTAATTATCGTATATCTGGCAACACTGATGCTGGGCTTGGAGATGAACATGCAGTTGCATCATGAGGAAGTAAGCAGTTCCATCCAAAATGGTGAATACAGGATGTTTGGACTGGAGATGAGGTTGGGCCTGTCCTGCATCTTGAAACTGGTGAGCAGCACAAACAGAACTTTAAGCCTCTAGTATACTCATGCGTCCTGTCAGCTGCGCGGAAACTGTGTGCACTGTCCGCAGAGGATTGAGACTTCATCCTTGAGTGTCCACCCTGAGTGGCTGCAGAGCAGCTCCACAGACAAGGGGCATTTCACTTCGGGATAAAATGAAGTCACCGATTCCCTGATGCATGCTCAATAATCCAGGTAGAAAAATCTAAAAAAGTCTAAAAAAGCTGGCTTTTTTGAATGTCCAGAGGACCAGACTTAGCTTTTTTAGAGAAGTCACCGATTGGTCATTTGCTGACATGCCTACTGGATTGATTGAACAGGTCTAAAAAATAAAAACAAATAAAATAAAAGAGCTGGCAGGCCCAGCCGCAGCAGTGTTCTGTGTTTATATGTTGTTAATAAAAAGTTCTAAAAAAAAAAAAAAAACAGGGAGCACTGGTCCTGCAGCCCACACATCAGACCAGCCCACCAGGAAATCTCCAGACCCTCCAGCAGCCACGCTGGACCTGATTTTAATTCGCTCGTGACAAATTCCTTCATTTCTCATCATTTCGATCATGGCCTCAACAGAGGAGGAAGAGATCACTTGCCTTTTGGCAACAAAAACAACAACAACAACAAAAGAAAAGGCCAGATCAGGGATGAAGAAGGGTAATTTAATACATTGGTGTTGCAAACAAAACAGTCCGTCGCCGGGTAGTTTATTGTGCGACACCGAATACTCATAATAATTGAGCTTTGCATGGACATGCCCTGTACCTCCGTGGACATACGTACGCAGGAGCACACTGGGGGCTTTACAGTCAGCGGGTGTCTCTGTTGTTCTGCAGCTCGCACAAGTGCAGAAAAACCACTGACTGCACATTGATTTCACACGTCTGCCAGGGTTTCCCAAAACCCTCCACTCTTGAGACCTGGATTCGAAAACCCTTGGTTTCAGACGGACAGTGGTTGTTGTTGTGTACATACTGTGCAAACTGGGCATGTGTATAAACCATTTATCATTTATTTTGCTAACAGACGAACAACAAATAATCCACCAATCTTAACATTCAAACTGCTTGTGTTGGGGATGACTCTCAGCTACAACCACACCAAATTTTAGCTCAACATTAGTAAAACTGACTGAATTACAGCCATTTCTGTGCTTTCTGAGGTTGATTAAATATGGTGGCCATCTTGAATTGTATTGACTCAGGGGACTCAGTTGTACAGTAGATGTTTAGCTTATGAGATATTGTGCTAAAGGCAGACAAACGCACAGAAGTTCAGATTTCCGTCCTTATTAGGAAAATGAACTGACCTCCATTAGTTTCTGTAACTAACTCTGGCTCTAAGCTAAATTCAATTCCTTAGCTCTAAACTCTCCTGGTTGTCTTTAAAATAATTCATGACCTTCAGCATATCAGTCTTCTAAAGTCTCTGGAAAATCTTTATCAATAGTAGTTTGGGGAGTCTTTGCCAAACAAAATATTTTATAGATGTTTCTAAAGGGAAAGTAAGTAAATATAGAATCTGATGCTAATAATATAAAGGAAATGGAACTATTTTCAAAAGTTGTGAATACCTTTGAAACATTTGTGTGCAAAACATTTTTTCCTGACTTTATTGACTGCTGTGTTGTTTACATTAATATCTTAAAATAAATCAAATTCTTGGAGTGAACATTCATACTCACTATTTCCTTCTGCATTCAGAGGCACGGTCAATCTTGAATTCGGGGAGGCTGACAAAGCCCTCCGCCTTCTCATCCTGAAACAACCAGAAGCACAATCTTATTTAAAGCAACATAAATGAGTCTGAGTTGTTCTTCTACAGTAGACAGCTCTCTGTTCACCTCTTCGTTCATGTACCAGTACAGACACGTGTCTTTCAGGATGAACCAGTACTTCTTCCACTTCTGCGAAAAGTAGGTTTTAGCGTCTTTCTTCTTCCACAGCCAGCCCTGACAGTCGCCCTGCCCCAGGTCCCTGCAGGAGATCCGCCGTTTGCTGATCGACGCCATCGGACTTCCAGCTGCCGGTCGCAGCAGGGGAGCAGAGCAGAGGAAGGAGGCGGGTTAGAAAACACCTGCCTGTGTTTGGTTTCAATTCACTTGTGCATTCATGTGTGTAAAAGGAGACAAATTAAACACTTCTACCTTTATTTTTCTTCTTAGACCGTGTCAGCAGTGAGGAGCGCTCAAACACCTGCAAACTCAAAAGAGAGAAACAAAATCAAAGATTCATCTTAGAGCAACTTCCTGTTCTGGTTCACCCCTGAGATGATGAGGGGACTGACATGATACAGGGATGCAGAGTCTGAGCTGGATGTGGACAGGGCCACGTCCATCTGGAGGGCGGGGACCAGCGTGTAGTGGGTGGGGCTGCTTCCTCGCTCCGTCTTCCTCCTGTTCTGACTCAGGCTGCGGCTCAGGAGGAAGTTATCCCCGGGGGGTTTGTCCTCGCTCTCAAAACGCAGCAGGGAATTCTCTGCAGGACACAGGAGAGGCAAACACAAAGCTGATCACTCTTTAAATTGTGGTTTGAAACAAATTACATTTATTCAAGTTTAATATGTGAATGATGACTGAATTAAAAAAGTTTTATTTCCTGTTTGTTTTATTTACTTTATTGCATGTTTTTTTTTTTTTTTTTTTTTTTTACATTTATTTATGTTATTTAAATATTTAAAGATTAAGCTCATTCAGGAACTGGGACTTTTGTATTTTATAACTTTTTATTGTAGCTTTTTGTTGTGTTTTTGCACTTCAAAATATTTACCTATATTTACAGAAATGTAAACACTTCAATATTTTTGAGATCTCTTTCATTCCTTCAAAAACATTCTTCTTTTTAAAATCTGTTTCAGCATGCTGGATTTATTTATTTATTTTTCTTCTTATGCAAATTTTAGCTTTTGGTTGGCCTTTTAAAACGTTTAGCATTTGATTAGCCTTTTGCCGATTTCTTATCTTAAGCTGCTGTATTCTGTTTACAGGCTGCTGTTTAATACATCAGATTGTATATTACATTACTATTGTTTACCGTTTATCTTAGATCCTTGTATAATGCTTCTTTTTTTATACTTGTGCTATTTTGGGGTGTAACTGGGACCTTGAGCACACCATTTCGTTCCACCTCATGTACCACATGTGATGCGAATGACAATAAAGAACCTTGAACATTGTTATTTTTAGCTAAACTTCTGATACTTTTAACTTTAAACTTTATCTGCTTTTAGCTCTCTTTTTACTACTATTAAAATCTAGCTACCGTTTTGCTAATTTTAGCTAGCCTTTTGCTATATTTAGCTTTTATCTATTGTTTTTCTATTTATAGCTAGTGTTTCATTCCTTTTAGCTTTTATTCAGCATTTCTTACCTTTGACTTTTAACTAATGTTTTGCATTTTTTTTTAGCTTGTAGCGAGCATTTTCTATTTTTGCCTTTTAGCTAGTGTTTTATTTTTAGCACTCAGTTCCTGTTTCTTTAGCTTGTTTTAGCAGTCATTTCGAAAAATTGCATTGTTGTGTGTGTCGGGAGGTACTTTGTACACAAAAAAGAGAGTTAATGGTGTTTGTTCAAGTGCAAACACAAAAATACAGGTATGTTAACTGAAGTCATCAGATTAATTTTATTTATATATTTAGTTATTTAGTTGTCGAAGCCAGAAGCATTGCTGACGTTGGTTCATGAGTTATTAGTGGCTTTTTGTACAAATTTTAGAGCTTGACTTTATAATTTGGACCAAATATAACAAAGAAAACCCAAAACAATAATTTTGTGAACACAGGTCTAAAGGTTTAGACCAATTTATTTTTTAAACCGACAGCTGGAGGCAGGTTTCCACCAAGGTTTTCTTCTCCTGTGTTAGAGACCAAAAACACCTCATTGTGTCAAATTATTTATTGTGCAAAGTTAATATGATTTTGAAGAAACAATGCCTTATGTCCCCTGCACATAGAAAACAGTACGCACTGTGCAGGCTGCGGGTTTACAGCCCAGAGCAGGGGAGAAGGGCACACACGTAGGCAACAAACTGTGCCCAAGTTTGGAGATGGTTGCTGGGAGACCAAAAATATGCCCAGAAAAAAAAGCTAATTTTCCCATATGCAGCTAAAAATGCTGCATGTCTGTCAGATGGTCTAAGAAAAGCCCTGGAATCATAAAGTAGTTACTGTCAAGGAGAAGAAGGAGAAAAGTGAGCAGCAGCGTAGGTTTACAACCCTCAGAGATTTTAAGCTGTTTGAACCACAGCTTCTGTCCAAAGACTGCCTCTGTGTTTTCCTGAGGCTCGGTGAAGAAAAGCATGGCTTCCTTTAGCATTTTGGGCAGATTGCTGCACCACAATTTACATGTCAACCACTAACTAACTAGCTGATGAACATTTCTCAACTTGATCAGATCATGGTCTATCTGGCACTTTTTTTTTTTTGTCCACAAATCCACACAGTTCATGGGTGCTAAGATTCTTTTATATGCAGGTAATTATAATTCATAGAGAAAACCTTGAACAGTTAAAAACATATCTAAATCACAGTTCAGTATATGTACTGTATATATTAATGCAACTTCGTTGAAAAAATGTAAAGATGTTTGGAAGTGTAACTCATCTCATTAATCAGTCCCTTACCAGTGGAAATTTTCCTAGCAAATGGAAAGTAGCTAGAGTTACGCCCATTTTAAAATCTGGGGCACTGGATTTGGCATGTAATTATAGGCACATAAGTATCTTGCCTGAATTCTCTAAAATTTTGGAGAAGGTGGAGGCTCACCAATTAATGAAGCCCAGTTTGATTTTTGTCCCAATCACGCCACAGAGACTGCTACTTGTGAATTTACTGAACAGGTCCCATCATTTGATCAGGATAAAATATCATATAATCATATAATATCATATTTTCATTCACAAACTATCAAATCTTAAAATTTCCAAGTTAAGTTTACAGTGGTTTAAATCACATCCTGCCACTTGTGAGCAGAGTGTTGTCACTGCTGGTGAAAAAGGCTCAGTTATGAGTTTTCTTCTTCATTTTCGTCTCTACATAAATGCTTTGCCTGATTCATGTCCTGGTGCAGATTTTCAGTTGTCCACAGATGATGCAGTTGTGTATGTGGCTGATAAAAACATTACATCAGTGTCAGCACAGCTGTCATGTTCTTCAGAGGATATGGCAGCATGGTTTGACAAGTCCTGTCTTACCATGACTGTTTTAAAAAAACCTGTCAGTTTGCTTATCCTCAAGGGCTCAGTCGTGGGAAAATGGCACTAATTTAGAAATGAAGATCAATGGTCAACATATTGAACATCATGTTTCAGAAGTAAAATATCTTGGTTTTTGTTCTAAATTATCACGTAAAACTTGAATGTAAGCCGGTAAGCTCTGGTAAGCCGAAAAGGTAAATTTGCATACATTTAGATTAATTACAGATCATTTACCGTTTCATAGTGCTGTTTGTTGCACTCAGTGATTTTCTCTGATTTAAGTTACTGTGCAACTTCTTGGTCTCAAGCGGCAGCTCCAACCTTCAACCGTCTAAGAGAATGATTTGCAGTTAAGATAAGATCTGGGCCAAAAAACCCTTCAAATCACATCACTATGTTCTTAAGAAACTTAAAATTTGAAAACTTTGTCAAATTTGCTAATCCTACATTTACTGTATTTTTAAAAGTTTAACTGGACGGGCTCTTCAGGCACTCAGACCTTTCAGTTCCTCTCAGATCCACAGGCTCAGTAACTCGTGGAGCACACAGTGTGAACAATAGGAATCCTTTTCGGAAAACTTCTTTGGATCAAACAGCCTTTTCTGAATGAGAGAACAACACGTGGAGTTTCCTACCTGCAGATGTAAAACTGATTTCTGACTAGAACTATTTTAGATTAAGACTGAAGCAGATTCTGAAAGAGAGCTAGTTTTGTCGCCATGAGTAAATGCCACTACGGTACTTTAATTATGTCATTTTGACGTGTTTTTAATTCAGTTTTATATTGTTTTAATACTGTAATGTTTTATTCTTCTTAAACTGTATTTTTGCCTGGTTGAAATTCTGCCATCTCATCATTGAAATAAAGTCCAAAAATATATATATTTTTAACGTTAGAAAGGCATAAAACATAAAAAAGCTACTTAAGCACTAACTGATTGCAGCAACTGTGTGATCCATCAACTCGCGCGCTGCAGGGGACAGTCTGAAGACATGACAGAGCAGGCAACTGAGGCTTTTAAAGAAACTTTTCACATGGGGAGAAACTACATTTCCTTAAAAACGCAGAGTGAATGCTGAGAGATTAAAGATTGCTGAAAAATTCAAGATAAAACAAGCAATACAAAAGCTAAAATCAATAGTAGCTTAATGCTAAAATTGGGGGCATCTATTGCTAAAAACTAAAATGGTACTTAAATCACTTAAAGCTAAAATGAACAATACAGTTACTAAAAGCTTAAATGAGCAAAACCTTAACTTAAGGCTAAAATGAGCAAAACCTTAGCTAGAGGCTAAAATATGCAAAACAGTAGCTAAAATCTAAATTGAAAAACTGTCAGCCTACTAAAAATTTAAATTAAAAAAATTATTTCTAAAAGCTTAAACCAGCTAATCATTAGCTAAAGGCAAAACTTTTCTAAACAGTACTTGAAAACTACAAAATTGCAGTGGCTAAAAAGAAAAGAACAATGGCTACAGTAAAAATTTTAAAAAGCATGTCTGAAAGCTAAAATTTTACAAAACATTACCTAAATGCTATAAACAAGCAAAATTGTAATGAAAATATAAAGTTGCAAAGCTTTAGCTAAAATGTAAAACTAGTTAAATATATTGTTAATAAAAAGTTCTAAAACAAACAAACAAACAAACAAACAAACAAAAAACAGAGAGTGCTGGTCCTGCAGCCCACACATCAGACCAGCCCACCAGGAAATCTCCAGACACTCCCACAACCACGCTGGACCAGATTTTAATTGACTCATGACAAATTCCTTCATTTCTCACTATTTCAGTCATGGAGTCAAAGGAGTAGTAAGAGCTCACTTGCCTTTTGGCAAAAAAACAAAAGAAAAGGCCAGATCAGGGATGAAGAAGTGGAATTTAATACATTAGTGTTGCATACAAAACAGTCCGTCGCCGGGTAGTTTATTGTGCGACACTGCGTAATGCGGTCACAATAATTGAGCTTTGAGGGTACATGTTCTGCAGGGATACGCTCGTACCTCCGCGTACATCCGTGCATTCCTCCGCGTACGGACGTATGCAAGAGTATACTGGGGGCTTGTCACACAAAGACTTAGCAGTTTGTTTTTTTTTATGCTGGATGCACTTCTTGAGACCACAGACCATCAATCTACCACAGCCCTCTGTGTGGAGCAGAGAGCTGCTGTCTAGGACACCCGGAGGAGGAGATGGAGGGGGTTAAGGGCCTTGTTCAAGGGCCCAGAGTGGGATGAATGAGGGTGGGGGCAGGTGTGGGTGCTTCACCTACCCCACCCACATTTTGATGTTGCCAGGGCTTGAACCAGCGAATTTCCGATCACAGGTCCAACTTCTCTAACCACTCCCTCAGGTTACGACGGTCTCGAGTTACGATGTTTTGCACTTACGTCACACCTCCCATTGAAAAGCATTGTTTCAAGTTACTTGGTTTATGCACCTTTACACCAGAATATACGGTAATGAAACAAAACTTAGGGAGCAGGAGGGAGGGAGCAGGATGGAGGGAACAGGATGGAGGGAGCAGGATGGAGGGAGCTTGACGCGTGCTCAGTGGAAACTTACAGACCCAGGCAGACGGAGCAGGAGCAGAGGAGGTCAGGAGGAGCTAATATGCTAACTCTGGACTGCTGGACCACACGTGGAAATACAGGAGACCTTATTGTTTTGAGCGGAGGTTTACGAGGCAGACAGGCTACAGCTGAGCAATGAGCTAACATGCTAACAGACGTTGCTGTAAACGCTGTGGACCTCGAAGCACGGAGGTGCACGAGCTAACAGACGGAG
>JARVLU010000324.1:28054748-28067975 GCA_031762415.1 Simpsonichthys santanae
TGCAGTGCCTCTGCGGGCTGGCTACTCACCGCCTTTGAGTCCCCCCCCCCCACCCCACTCTGTGTAATGTCAGCCTCAATATGTGCGAGATTTTTTTTTTTTTTTCATTACCACATTTTTGACCTTCAAGCAGAGATCAAAAATGTGTTAGGAATTTTTTTTGTCTCCAAACCCTATGTATCTTTTTCACCACTTTTATTGTCTGTCTAACAGATCTCACTTATAAATGAGCCTTCAAAGCTCAATGTGACTTATCTGTTTAAATAAAGGTTGAATGAATAGATACAATGTTATATTCATTAAAAAATTACCAATTTCCCTCTTGATTATTTTATCAACTGCAATATTTAGACAAGTTTTATGAATCATTATCCAAAAGTTTCCTTTCTGGTAGAAATCAGTAAAGGTTTTTGGTGCTTTGTACCATGAAGTGAAAATAAAAAGATTATAACCAAAGGTTTGTATTTTGTTTAATATTGCTCATTTTGAGAAGATTGTTTTTCATCCGTTTCACTGTTGAACATTATATAAAAAAGGATTACCAACAAATTTGCAGAAAGTCTGCATCAACCTGTTAAGCCTGCTGGCCAAAATGATACCATTCTTAAACTAAAGTTGTGGGCCGCACAAAATCACTGCATGGGCCACACATGGCCTTGAACCGCACTTTGGACACCATTGCTTTAAAGGGATGTACAGTAGTACCGGTAGGTCAAATTTCCGAGGATACCTTTTAAAATAACTGTGCTCATTTTGTTTCTGTTTTGTTGTTTATATGTTCATTTCATTGTTGTAAAGAGCAAACAAATGCTTTACATGTTGTCTGTTATTTATCCTTTTCTCTGCATTTAATTTAGTCAACAATTATACTGTAAAAACATGAAAGGGAAAAACAAAAACAGATTATGAATTTTAATTAAAATGAAAGCTTCAAATTATGTCTGCCTTACAGGGAAAAGCAATGGCAAGTCAATCTTATTTCTGTTGGGTGTTGTCAGCTTTGAACTTCCAAATTCATCACACACACGCATGCACATGCACACACAAAACTACAGAGAAACAAGGGATAAAGCAACATATAAATAGACTTGTTCAGTGTCTTTTTGGCAACCCTGTCAAAATCTTCTTATATAAGAGCTTCTTTCAGACATCTCTTACTGCTAACTGAAAGGTCAAGGGCATTATAGAGAAAAATAACTGTCTCTGTTTAAATAATTACCATACAAGCAAATACACATCTTGTGCTGTCGTTTTCTGGGTTTTATTGGCTGTATGCTAATTTCAAACCATAAACGCAAAACAAAAAAATGTATGTTAAGGTGAAAAAAACAAACTTGCTTCTGCAGAAACCATGAGCATACAGTTGCAGTCAGAGGTTTACATCCACTCATTATGTGCATGAATGCCAAATTGATTTGGGGGTTTTAATAATTTCTTTAAACAATTGTTTTCCAGAGGGAATGTTTAAACAACATGTAATTACAATGATTTCAAAAATTTAGGAATTGGATGTAAAAGTTTAAACTTTTTGTGGATTTACTCTAAACCACACGGAGTCAAGATTATACATACAAGCACCAATAATAATACACATTTACCTCAATCTTTAAGTACCGGTAAGTGAATGTTCTTTGATGTCTTTAACATGACAAGTCCAAGGCCCATGAACGTCTCATTGGTGACTGCGATGGCTGGTAGTTTATTTTTGTCACCATAAAATATATTTGTTTGACAGATTTGTTCAGATCATGCTCATCTGTCACCTTCAGAAAATGAACAGGATGAATGGTCAGGAACAACCCAGAAACCTACGAAGCTGAAACTGAAAACTGCTGGAACAGTCTCTGTCCACAGATTTACATCGCCATGGGCTGAGAGGGTGCCGGACAAGAAAGCTCTTAAAGCAACACCTTCATGCTTGACTGAAATTAGCAGCTGCTGATCTGGACAAGCCAAATGTCTTCTGGAGAAAGTTGTAGGATAATTCAAGACAAATATTGAGTATTAAAATGAGTCAAGGGAGACGTCCGAACCTAAGGATCTTTGTACCAGCTGTCAAGCATTGTGGTGGTAGCATGATGTTGTGGAGCTTTTAACACTGCTTGTACAAAGTAAATGTAATAACAAATAAGGTCTAACTCTAATGTCTTCCCCTTCACGTCAGATCAACAGATACACAGTTGAAACTTGGGTAAACTGAGCATTCGAACAGGAAAATTATCTGAAACTCGCATCAGAACTGGTATCTGGCTGGATAAAGCAGGTTAACATTAAGCTTCTGGAGCTTTGAGCTTCTCTAACTCACTGTAAATTTGGGGAACTATGTCTAAAAGCCATGTCTGTACAAAAAAAAAAAAAAAATAATAAAAAAATTTAAAAAAACATACAATTCAAATAAACTATTTATTCTGACAAGTAGAGTGGTCATAAATTGAGCCAAAATCATACCAGCAGCTTTTGAAGGTTTTGGTGCAACGTGCTAAGTGACACTGAAACAAGTATTAGTGGTGGCTGCATGAATGCATTAGTGCCTGTATGCATAGTTTTGATCCTGCCTCAATTAGAGAAAATCTACAATAAATTTAAACTTGTACACCTTAAGCTTGGTTTTCAAAATCACTGAAGTTGCATGTTGTAGAGTCGATCAATCTGTCACGATTTCTGCTCTCTGCCACCGGCCATGCCCACTTCTCCAACGCTAATCAGCGCTTCTGCCCTGAACCTGATGCACGCTCTATTTAAGAGCTTCATCCACGCAAGTTCTCTGCCAGACTATCAAACCTTTAATGGTACTAGATGTCCAGTGCTTCATTCACGTTCATGCCTGATTCTCTTGTCTTGGCCTCACGCCCGTCTCTTGGATTCACCGCTCTGCCTCTCCACGTCTGGTTTTGTTCTGCCCTTCTGACCCTGGTAACAACGATCCCTTTTGCTCTACGGCTATTGGATTAAGAATTCTCCTCTGGATTTGTTTTTGGATGTCTGACTACCCGTGCTTGAACCCTGCTTCGCTTTTCTGACCCCTGCTCCACTGTCAAAACTATTTACAGCATTAAAGGCCTCCCTTTGCAGCTGCTCGACAGTTACGGTGATGTCATCTCATCAAGCTCTGACAGGTGGCTCCCACCTCACCTGCCTGAAAAGACCAGCTCCCGTGACTGGATCCAGACTCCCACCAGCAGCTTCAAATCAATAAAATTGTTTAAACGGTCTTGTTGTCTGGCTGAACTCTTGAATCCGAAAACCAGGTGCTTGCCACTATCTTGGAAAACAAACGTGTCAAATCGATCTTCATGCCCACAATGACGGCATGAAAAAAACCTCTAACAAGTTTATGTTCGTATCTCTTCTTATGCATGTATGAAGATGTTTACAGCTCCAACTTTTTATAAATCTCACCTGTCTAGCCATGCTAGGAGGCTCTTGGCAGCAGCAATGAGGTCCACCACGGAGGTGAGGAAGTCATTGGGCAGCTTTCGAGTGGCTCGGCCGTCGTACTGACTGCTGCGCCGGCGGCCTGTGATGAAGTTCTGCAGGTTCTTGGCAGACGCACTGAGCTTATGCGAAAGAGTCTTCAGATTCTCAGTCTCCAAACCGTAATTCTACAAAGAAAAATTAAAAAACCAGTAAGTAAATTCACTCTGTTTGACCAGTTTGACAGTGTTTGGTTCAACTGTGACACAATCCAATAATTTCTCCACAATGGAGACTTGAAAGTTATTATTGTCCTGACACGTCTCTGTGACGACCGCTGGCAGAACAGATCTACTTCCCTTCACAGAGAGAAATGATGCGGATGTGGGGAAAAAAAAATGTGCAAAAGCAACTATCACTTTGAATACTACAGATAGCTGAACACTTGTTTTTCTACAAACTGCACGTGCAGGCTTATGGTGTCTTTCATGTCGGAGTTTCTTGGGAGGAGAGAGCACAACAGGAGGGCCACTGATCATATTTAATACAGGAGGGGCTGACAGACTTAAAATCAAATCCCAGTTACGTAAGAAGCTTTCTGGCTGAAGTGGGCCCCCCCCCCCCCCCCCCCCCCAGCAGGGATGGAGGATGAGAGGAGTTTAGATTCAAATTGCATTTGCAGACTCAGTCCATTAAATCTCCATCTAGTTTCTCCACAGGTCTCTGAGATTAACACATAGCCATCTGTGTCTGTCTTACAACCCTCAGCAACAGTCAATACTCACATTCTTCTGGCAGTTCAGATTTTAATAGCTCTTTGATTTGAGTGATATTGGGCACAGGAGGATACATTTTTAATGTTACAATTGTCATGAACAATAATAGTGTTTGATTGTCCGACGCCTCAATATGAAACTAAATGCATAAAAATTCACCTGTTAGCTACAGATGAATGACAATCACAATTTCTGTAAGTCTTAGGGATAGTCCGGTGATTTTTGAAGGGATGTTTTGCCAAATAGTCAAGAATAATTAGTACCTTATAAACGGTGACATCAGTCACATTAAACAGTATGAAGAAAAGGGCAAGAAGTCTTCCTACAGGCTAGGCTAATAGCTAGCCCATAGGTCTTCAATTTTACAATCAAAAGAGACATTTCTGCGCCTTTGCTCACTAAATAAAAATGTATCTTGAGTCTCAAAACCTGCTACAACTGTGATCATCAACTTGAGGCTGGTGGACCACGTCAAGTTTCTTAGAAGAGACTTTTCAAGCCAGTAGGGATGACATAATTATGTATTTAGCATTTGGGATGTTTGGATATACTGTATATATAGTATGTTCTTACCCGCCACAAGAACTGCTGATGGAAATTCAGTGAATAGCTATAATCTGGTATAGTGCATCATCACAATTTAAATTTAATGGATATTTATGTACATGGTCTCTGACAAATTAACAAATAAAGATACAGATAAAACAAAAAACATATAATGATTGTTAACATTTATAGATTTTTGTTGTACATTTTAAAACAAAAAAGACCAGATTGAGGCATATATATAATCCATCTCTCTAGCTCTCTCTCTACTGTACACACACACACACACACACACACACACACACACTTAAAAGTTTATTAGCTAACGTAGCATTCTTTCACATCTGTATTATCTTTGTTGAGAAAGCCTGAAAATCTTTTATTTTATTTTTTTAAGCAGGTCCCAGTTTGGTTAGCAATCAGCCTATACGGAGGAAGAATTTTGCCTCTTCTGTAACTGATGTCATGGCTGATAAGGCACTAATTATTCATAACAATTTGACAGAACATGACTACAAAAATCACCAGACTATCCCTTTTAAATAAACTTCTGAAGTTTTACTCTTCAGAGTGACTTTATGAAAGCAGACTGACATAAAATGCTAATGCACAAAAAGAGCAATCTACAACAGGTAAGATATTAGTTCACAACATTTTCTCTAGTTAACTTTATCTCACATATTTAAGTTTTTCATATGACAAACAGATGTCATGTTTTTGCACCCAGCCTAAAATGACTGCATTAATTTATACTGCCATTAGCAGCATGAACAGAAAACTAACACGATGTTTCCCAATCTGTTGTGATCCCACCAACATTAATCACAAGCTAACACAGATCACTGCGCATGGACTTAGTGTTACAGGCTGAATAATAATATGTTCATACTTGCAGCATACGAGACAAACCAACACAGCAGAGCTGAAGCACACACCAAGCTGAAAGAGCTGCTTCAAGACGAGGCATTAATTCAAATCAGCACTAATGACATGTAAGATCTGCCTGCCTGGAGAAGATATTTTGGACAGATTAGTAGATTGCAAGTGACTTTTGAAAACTGGAGCCTAAAGCAGCCCTGGCCACCGTTTTTTGCACCAAAAGCGGCACATTTAGTCCAGTTTGACAGATTAAATCCTTTACCATTACCAGTAGTGACATCATGTTTAACCTCAGTGCTCTTGGTACTAAAACACACAGAACTGGAGCCACGCTCTGTCCAAAGCTGATGGAAATCCACGTGTTATTAAAGACATACATTTTATCTGATCTCGGTTTTCAAGTTGTTAAGCTGTGCTTCTTACAGTTTAGGGTAATCTAAAAGTATCCGGTACCATATTTTTCACTGTATGAGTCGTTTCCTATACAGTATTTATAAACCAATTTTTGGCTGAGACATGACTGTTTTTGTTAATTCTTACTGAAAATATTTAACACTACTATTTCCAGCTGCTAGATGGAACTCTAGTAGTATGGAATGCCGTTGTGTCATGTAAAAAGTGACTATTAATGACAATCGGCTTGCCATAGCCTGCCACCTTCATCCAGCTCGCCTAGAGCAACCAACATCAAATCAGCTTCATTTCGCTGCGCTGTCCTGGTGAAATGCAGCTAATTTGACCATTAAAGTGCATTTATTCAGTAAAAGTTCAACTGAGACACAGCTTTACTATAATTTCGAGCAAACAAATAATTGTTTTTAAGTGTCTGTCTTGTTAAATTCTTGTTAAAATCTTCCTGTGCTTGCTCCAGCAATCCATTTTTGGCACAACACCGGCCCACATTTCCGGGTTCGGCCCACAGTTCCGGGATGTCAGCAGTGATGCATAACAAGCGTGATGTGTCAGCGGTGACGCATAATAGATGCGACGTATATGGCGAATTGACATATTTATTGATTTTTCCACTTTATTAGACATATTTGGACTGATGTGACTTATAGGGCGGTGCAACGTGTACGGCGGAAAAATACGGTAATTCCTTTTGTCTATTCTCATCTTGGCTACATTAATGTACTTTACCCAGGTAACAGCCAAAATGACCCACGAGGCATAAAAGTGAGGCCACGTAGATCCCTTTGGCCCAAAGACAGCAGGAGGGTTAAAATCTGACAACTGACCTTTAAATGTTGTTGTGCCTAAGTGCATCACTACATACACCTCCAGCTCCAAAAACAGCATGCTCCTAACTTTTCCCAGGCCGCAGAGCTCAAATCACAGAGGGGATCCAAACAATCACTATTACAGTCCATATTTTATGAAAGTATCAAAAGGTTCATCCAAGCAACATTTTATCTGCCTTCAAAACCAAACTTGAAACTTAAAAAACTGAAACAGAGAATGCATACATCTTGGCTGCCACTCCAAGTAAGCATGAGCGTACAAGACCAGAGCAGGTACAAGTACGGTAGATTTTAAAGTTCTTGTTCCCTTTCTAACGAGCCTTTACAAAACTACTCAGTAGTTCTCTGACTTGTTGTAGCGTCTTAAATAAACATGATAGAATCATCTGCATTCATTTAGCGCATTTTTTGAAACATTTATTTGAAACATTTATTTACAGGAAAAACAGCTACAAACGGAAGCTTGTGGTGAATTAATGTGTAGGTCTGAGAAGTTGATATTTCATTCACTTTAACACATCAAATCCCTATTTTTCAAATATGTGCTGTCAGTTTCAGATCTTCAGCACGAGATATTCCAGTCAGTGAAAATGTGTGAAGAGTTGGTGATTGTCGTGCTCCCAGGATGGCAGGCAAGTATGTGGCAGCAGGCTGGTGGGCAAATTCCTCTGGTGTTTATTAATAAATAATCTGCATGCCAGGCAGAAGCAAAACCAAACGTTCAAAACAAACCAGACCACTTGCAATAATCGAACACAATGACCTGATGACTACACACAACAAACACCTGGGTACAACCACTGGGCAGGATGATTAGTAAGTGGGAGCAGCTGGAATGATTACAGTAGGTACTGAAGAAAACTGTCTATGAAAACATCTGTTTAGCCAGGTTAAACAGAAAACAAAAGATCTAAAACCCTAAACAGACAGAAAAGTAAAAACAAACACAAGAAACAACCAAAGTAAAAAAAAAAAAAAAAGATAAAAACACAAACTAATAAATCCACAAAAGAACTTGAAGGAAGCCGTTCTCAATCTTGCATCTCCACCCATGTCAACTGAAAATCTGTGGGCGCACCCCAGTGTTATGTTTCGAGGGTCACCTGTAAACCACTGACATGCATTATAATTAAGTAAATTTTTAAAGGTTGGAAAGTTTTCATTGTAATTAACAATAAAATTATGGGAATTAATGAGAATATTTGGGATTAAACTGGAATAAAACATGGAATTTAAAATGCTGAAGGTTGGCCCTTAGCAAGAATTTTTTTAAATAGTTGGAAAAATATATATTTGAGCATAAACTTGTCTAAAACAATACTAATCCATTGCTGTACTATGAAAAGAGAGGCATTACATACACCCTTAAAAAAATGATAAAATGTCACCTGGACGTGTAGAGATGGAAATAGAAACATGTAAAACTCTTAGTTGTAGTTTGCTGTGAAATGCAAATGACCAATTATTTTGTTTACTGTAAAAATAATAATAATAATAATAAAATGACAAGTACAGTAAATAGTTTTGTTCAGAGTTGTGACAATAAAATTGGACATTTTCTGTACAAATATTGAGACATTTAATTGACTTTTTTATTTGCAGTTTACATGTTTTTGTTTAAATTTTTATGTGAATTCAATGACAAAACATTAAAAAGTGGTAGTTTGTGAAATTTTAAAAACAGATTGCAACACCAAAAGTGAACTGTAAAAGCTCATTATTCTTAATGTGAGATCAAGTAAATCTGTTCCTTTCAAACATTTTGTGAGAAACTCACTTTTTGCCTTTGACAAAACAACATATTTATGTAATTTGGGGGATATAACAGTTTGTTTAAAGGACTCCAAGTTCCAAATAATCCCCATAAATTCCTATAAATCCTTTGTGACCCTAATTATAAAACTGGACCACTTTCACACTCAAAAGGCGGTTTCTAATGAGCATTTGGGAGGATTTTAAATATGTTCTGTATGAACCTCATTCTGTACAAAGTGGGTGGACCTGGACTTACCAGTGCACAGAGTAAATCCACAGCTTCCAGTATGAGCTCCTGGTGGCCGATTCTGGACACCCCCAAGTCCTCCAGCTCCTGGTGGGTGATCCGTAGCAGCTGGTCCCCCCCTACTTTCTCCTTCTCAAAGGTCTTGATGTACTGCTGCAGGCAGTCGTCCAGGCCTGAGGTAACAACGCAGGAACATTTTCAGCACAGATTGACAAGTTGAATATTTAGTCTCAAAAATGTGTCTGACTTGTTTTTTTAATTCTTGTAAAATCTATTTGCATAATACCTTGTACAAAGGCCTTGACATTGCTTTAGTGAGCCAGATTTTGAGCAGTAAATCTGCTGGATGTGTGAACACAGGTTGTATTTTGCTCTGTTCAAGTGTGATAACAGTCAGAGCAGAAATGTGACACGTTCCTCCTCCTCAACATCCCTGAGCTGCATTTTCAGCTTCAAACTAGGAAAAAAAAAAAACCCTGAAGCTTTCAATTAAACAGGGCTGTGTGTCTGTGCTCAGTTTGTTTTCCATATTTTAGCACTGCGGCAGGTGTGAAGTCCTTTGAAAAAAATAGTTGATGCAAAGAAGCAGACTAAAACATACAGAACCACCAGCTTTCACCAGTGGTTTTAGGGTTTACACTTGAAATTTACATATGGGTGCAAATTATCCAATGAGCAAGACAAAGACAAACAATCTAATACAGCATCACAACTAAAACATGAATTAAAAGTCAGTTTGGCTTTAAAGTTAATAAAACAGCTGATAATGAGACATTTTAAGTGTGTTCCCGCAGACTGCAAGTTTAATGAGCCTAGACTGCTCTAACAATGTGAAATCTTGGCAATCAAGTGCACTTAATGGTTTGATAAATTAAATGAGAAAAACACAAAAAAACTGAGCTAAACTGCTTTATTCTGTATAAATGTGGACGAGGCTGTTGCTGCATCTCCTTTTCTTAAATCTGATTTTTAATTTTGGAGTCTTTTCTTTGAAGACTTCTGCTGCAAAAAGTAAAGAGTTCTTGAGGAGATATTTTCCTGCATGAATAGTTTAAAGGAACCGTTCAAATCTTTTGAGGTTGGGTTCTATGAAAGAATTGTTAATATCTCACCTGTTGCAGATAGCTCGTCAAATGGCCTCGCTTTGACAAAATAATTCTGACTGAAGAGCTTATAGCTAGCTATCGTTTTTGGCAAAAACATTCAATATGCAATTCAAATGCAAAACCAAAAACTCAAAGGTAAAATAAAATGTATTTATTCACAAAAAAAAAAAAACTACAACAAAAGACTGACGTGTTAGCAAAAATACTCACGATGGAAAAAGCAAACTCGAAAGATCTTTAAGTGACAAACTAATAGAACCTAAAGGATGTCCCCTGACGTCCCCAAAACAAAACTTACTTAACTCGGGTGGGCGGAAAATCAAAACAAAACCCCAGAAGACCTAACTCTTGCAGGTTGGTGGGAGAAACACAGGATGGAGGGCCCAAAGAAAAACACAAGAATAAATAAACCAAAAAAACAACGGTAATAAACTGGTAAAACTTAAAACGGTCCAACATGAACAACCATGGTCACGTCCACACAGAAGGCAGAGTTCAGGAGGGCAGCCAAGAGAACGTCCAGAGCACAGCACAAGTTCTGGTGGACAGCCCGGAGCCCGTTCAGCAAGGCCAATTAGAAGCATCCCACTGGACTCCCTCGTTAAGAGACTGAGGAGAGGCACTGTGGCAGAGGGAGCTGCGGTGGACGATGGGACCACAGAGGAGCCAGTGGGCGTTGCAGCAGCTGGCGATGAGATGGAAGTTGACTAGAAACTTCAGCCGGCATTGAGACTGCAGCAGAGGTCCCTCTCAAGACACAGGTGGGAGAAACGTCACCCTCTTGAAGATTCAGGTCCAACAACTGACAGAGTTGTCAGGGGGAGCAACAATCACAGGGGTCTCAGGTGGAGCAGCAAACTTGGAGGGCTCAGGGAACTGCTGCTTCTGTGGCTGTGGCACGAACTCAGAAGGTTCAGCCTCACCGGGCTGCTTAGGGACCTCTGGTGCAGCAGCGTACACAAGCTAGTCAACCTTTGCTGTAGCTCAGCTTGCATCTCCCTTATCCGCTTGAATGTCCACGGGAACTCAGGAACAGCGAGGATATTGGGCTGGGACATCTGTTCACAGGTGAGGAGCTTGCTCGGTAGATGGTGAGAGGCTTGCAGGGCGATCATGTATGCAGAATTTGCCATTCTATGACTGATATCTCCAGGTCAGTTAGGGCTGGGGGCAATGCAGTGAAAAACCCACTGCTCACAGGAGGTGGTCCAAGAGCTAGAGGAGGTTGGAGAACCAAAGGCTTCCAGAGAAACTTCTGGTTGAGGAGATCTGTTTAGCTGCCAGGTGTCTCAGTATGGTGGTCTCTACTCCTCTTCCCCTTTCTCTCTCATGGTTTTTTTTGTCCGCCTCTAGGGAAAAATACTTCAACATCTTTGGTCTGTGTCCCTGTGTGTCCGTGCATTCTGTCTATCTATTTGGCAATAACAGTGGAACCCAAATGCAAAATCAAAAACTGAAAATACTCCAAGGTAAAATAACAAAACTAATTTATTCCCCAAAAACTACAACAAAGGGCAGACATGGCAGCAAAAATACTCACGATGGAAACAGCACTAATAGACTGGAAAGGTCATCAACATGCATGGCCTGTGAAGAGTAATGCACAGATGAGGGACAAACAAACTGGCATTGTATTTAAAGAGACTGAAGCAGATAATGACAAACACCTGGAGAAAGACAATGAGAATCAGGTGAGAGTGGGAGGGACAGGAGCTGAACTGCATGAGGGGAGAAACACTGGGGAAGCTGGAAACACAAAGAAAACACAATCACAGAAGACGACATGACACAAGACACAGACCGTGACAACAGCTAGTCTTAATGGGGCCAGAAGCAAGGTTTCAAAGGCTTTCATCTTAAAGCAACTTTAATCTCAAATGTTTTAAAGCGATTTATCTAAGCACTATTTCCTAACCCTTTACAGCACCAAAAATGTTGTTAACACGGTTATCCTGTCAAAAATGTTATGATGTTCATTCAAAAACGCTACACCAAATGTGTGGAGCACCAAAATGCTCAAAATTAAATAAATAAATAAAACGTGATGAAATAAGAAACATTTTCATTTTTATAATTTTATTTCATAATTGTGTTTTTCATGATAGCTTATTTATTTCACAATGCCACTCTTCAGTAGAATGACTTCAGCTGTCAATCAATGTCAGTGGGTTGGACCTTCACATCCATTAGTTTTGCTGAATACCTGCTCACTGGTACAGCTAGTGTTAATCTTGTTAAATTCAAATAACTAAAACAATGAGTCCTCCCGTGCATGCTTCCGTGTACGCTCCTGCGGCGCCGATTGATGGCAGTCCATCACTTTTAGTCACGACACCTGTATCTTCTGAGAAACCTCTCAGTTTGATCTACTAAAGTTGCCTGAGCTGAACAAATTCCGTGCAACTCTGCCATCCTTCACTAGCAAGTCGCTGCTAGCTGCTATGCTAGCTGCTATGCTAGCTGTACCCGTGAGCAGGTGTTTAGGAAAACTAATGGATGTGAAGGATCAGCCAGTGGGAGTGAAGGTCCAACCCACTGACGTTGATTGACAGCTGAAGTC
Source organism: Simpsonichthys santanae (assembly GCA_031762415.1). NCBI lineage: Eukaryota > Metazoa > Chordata > Actinopteri > Cyprinodontiformes > Rivulidae > Simpsonichthys > Simpsonichthys santanae. Next base: position 28,067,273 of record JARVLU010000324.1, read on the forward strand.
ATTCTGCTGAAAAGTGGCATTATGAAATAAATAAGCTATCATGAAAAACACCATTAGGAAATAAAAGAATAAAAATGAAAAATTTTCATAATATTGAGCTTAGATACTTATTTCATGATGCTTTATTTATTTATTTAATTTTGAGCATTTTGGTGTTCCATACAAATGTCCTCGCATTCTCTCATTGTTGAGAACTGAAACCACCAGGATAGGGGTTGAACAAGTACATCATTTTTAAACTCGACATTAACATAATAAAGCTCGAGTAAAACTCGAGTAGTTGATGATTTCATAGGATCTTAAGGTGCAAAATAAATAAATAAATAAAAACGCAAAAAAAAAAAGTCATTTAATTTTTACAACAAAAAAAAAAAAAGACCAACAAAACACTGGGAGTGTACATTATGCTGGACTACCATCTATCATACTGCAGATAAATCACAGGAAAACCAAAACTATTAATTATTATTATTATTATTATTATTATTATTATTATTAAACTGCAAAAGTGAAAGAAACGTGCAGCACGTCAAAAACAAAACTAAAAACAATGGGGCAGTCAACCACCCCGCACCGCCCGCGGTGCTGCACATTAGGTTTAGTTTTAGAGATAATTTTATAGTTCTTTTTTTTAATAGGTTTAGAGATTCATATTTTTTGCTTTTTGTTTGTGAAACAAGGTCAGTGGAAGCTGGTTCTGGTT
>JARVLU010000324.1:28078672-28093204 GCA_031762415.1 Simpsonichthys santanae
GAACTAAATTATTAAACTAAAAGCAGGCAGGAGGCAACACAAGGAGGACAAACAAGGGCCAGCAGAGGGAGCCAATCATGACAAGAAACAGGGAAGAGGCCTGTGTGATGTTCAAGTGAAGGTCGTTCCACAGTGTAGGAGCTGCCACAGCAAAACCATGGTCTCCTCTGAGCTCACGCTTTGTCTTCAGCACACTCAGGAGCAGCTGATCACATGACCTGAGGGGCAAATAATAGTTTATCTACTTTATTTTTTAACTTTAAAAACAATTAAAAGAAATAAATGAGAAAAAATAAATTACTGTATTGAAGAAATAATTGCATACTTTCATTTGTTGTTAAAAGGTACCATATTTACATATTGAGGAAGAGCAGTATTGATGGCAGGGCTCCCCAGATTTATTTCTATAAATATTGCAACAATGTAACCATGATATACAGTATAAGTGAAGCTCGGCAGGTATTTGGGCTGTTATTCCTGAACATCTTCTCTGAGGTGCGGGCACTGATCACCCGTCATACAGACCACTGTTTTCGCCTGCTGTCTTTTGTTGCTGCTCACGCCTCCATCACACAAAGCGCAGTGTAGTGGAAGGATGGTCACCAACCAAACAAGGAGGCTGCTTTTATTTAGATACCAGGACACCGCTTCAGGCTTTCAGCATTCACTGCGTGGAAGCTCAATATGCATCCATCCATCCATCCATCCATCCATCCACCCATCCTTCCATCCATCCTTGTTACCTGCTCCTCCTTTTACTGTATTGTTGTTGTTGTGATTATATTTGGTCCAGAAATTAGTTACATTTAATGTTTGTAGTACTATTACGATTGATCAAAAAAATTGCATGAACAATCTGCGCTGAAAATGCAGACATTTAATGGTGAAAGAATTTACAAAGTGGGACCACACCTTAAACCTGCCTTTTAAAATGGGATCATATCACTGTCTTTGATCAGGAGTGTGTTTCTTTGATGGGAGAGCAACACTCCTCGATAGATAATTCAAATTCTTTCCAAATAAAATTTCTTCTATCAGAGGCGAAGGAGCTCCAACTACAGATATGAAACCTGCCATCTCCATCTATACGGACATCTTACTATACTATACAGTACTATACTATACTACACTACACTGTAATTTCTATACTGTACTATACTATACTATGCTATACTATATACTATACTACACTATACTATACTATACACTACACTATAATTTCTATACTATACTATATACCGTACTATATACTAAACTATACTATATACTGTACTTTGTACTATACTGTACTGTACTACTACACTACACTACAATTTCTATACTACAGTAAATAATATACTATACTATACTATACCATACTATATACTACAGTACTACACTACACTATAATATTAAATACTATACTATATACTATACTACACTATACTATACTATACACTACACTATAATTTCTATACTACAGTACAGTATATAATATACTATACTATACCATACTATATACTACAGTACTACACTACTACACTACACTATAATATTAAATACTATACTATATACAATACTACACTATACTATACACTACACTATACTATAATTTCTATACTATACTATATACCGTATTATATTATACTATACTATACTGTATACTGTACTACACTATACTATAACATTCTACACTATACTATATACTGTACTTTGTACTGTACTGTACTATACTATACTACACTACACTATAAATTCTATACAGTACTATACTATACTATACTATACTATACTATACTATACTATACTATACTATACTATACTATACTATACTATACTATACCATACCATACTATATACTACAGTACTACACTACACTATAATATTAAATACTATACTATATAGTACACTGTACTATACAGTATTATACTACACTGTACTATAATATAATAAACAATTGATTAATTAATTAATTAATAACCCAGTAAAAATTATATGAACAACTATGGTAAATAGGGCAATCCATAATTTAGTAATGTCCTTTTTTTAAGATTTTAAGCAGCTATAGCATGAACAATTAGGAAGACTGAACATTCAATGTACTGTTTTGTTAATTTTATGTTTTTAAATTTCAAGGAAAAGGTTGCATGAACATCTTAAACCACTGCATCAAATTGAGAGTGAAAATGCTTAAAGTTCAGACTAAAAAATTTTTATATTTTAAAATTTGTTTAAAGCTTTAAAATTATTTTAATAAAAAACAGCCATTAAATATAAAAGCTAATCAAGAGCATACAACCAAATTCCAAAATTTTCCAGGGATACACAAAAATAAATAAATAAATAAATACATAAATAAATACATAAATAAATACATAATAAAAATAAATAAATAAATATATGTCATGAATCCAGTAATTTAATAAATAAATAAAAAAAATAGCTGCTTATTAAAATTAATCTGTTTAGGTCAGTGTTAAATACAAACACTTTATTTATCCAGTGGGAACAAGTAAAATGAAGTTTGTCCAAATTAGTTACATAATAATAAATAAATGAATAACCATAAATACAAGAAGATGGTAAGAGTTCAAATTTTAATAATATGACTGGATGCAGCCTCTATAAAAATGTTGCTTATTTTTTTTATTTATGAATCATACATTGCAGCCAGAGGGAAGATCTACTGCCCATGCACACAACCATGCAGAGGTTTGACATTCTGAATCAGCCTTATGTAACACTATTGTCATAGTGTAGGTTAAAATGACTCCTATTTTTCAATTTTGACTCATCTTGTGAGGAAATGCAACAAATATGCTTCCTCATGAACAGGAAACATACTTAAACAACATTTTAACATCTGTGCATGGAGTACTGGACAAGATCAACTTTTAAAATGCTGCATCTTTTGACAATTTTGACATGTTATATTATTAATTCTGTATTCACATCTGATATTTTGCTAGATTTTTAAGAGAGCATATAATGTAGCCTACCTTTCAATTTTGGGATGGTTTGAAAATTTGAAGCTGGTCTCTTCCCAGGATTACTCATGTTATGATCCCAGCCATACATTATTATCATGGTCCTGCAGGAGCACAAGAACATTGGGACATGCACTAATTGATTCAGGAGCAGTCTCTACCCAAAAGTTATCAGGATACATATAAGTGCTGAAAACCAGCACATTTGCTCTTTACATCTACATCCATTGAAATGTTCCATTGTCACTTGTGTGTGACAATAAAACTGGAGTCTTGAACTGTTTTCGGAGAGAAGTGAATACATTTGTGGTAAACAATAAATTATTTAACAAAAAAAAATGCAGATATTTATAAAGGGATTAATGTTCTTGGATAAAGAAGTTATGGAGAATTTTTCCTCTAAATTGAGACATTAGCAGTAATCACAGTGATCTTGACTAATTTACTAGGGGATTAAATAACATTCATAAAAAGCAGCAGGGGGAGTGGGTATGATGCATCTTTTCATCCAGACCTTATGTGAAGAGGAAAATCTTAATGTCTCAGATTTAAAATTATTTAACTGGATGATTTAAACTATAATTTCTGCCATGAAAGCTGTTCTTCCTCTGTTTTTCTGGCGTTTTGTGCAGACGGAATGTAGTTCCTCCTCCGGCCTGAAGGGGGCAGTGGACTTTGTGACGTTCTGCTCCCGTAACGAAGAAAAGAAACACCTTCCTGGTTTTTGGAAAACAAAATTTTTCTGGCGTGGCCAAAAAGTGGTAAGGAAACGACTTTTTTAACTCACGTAAATTGAAAAGAAAATTCAGCTGTTCTTGTTACAACCTAAACTTTTATTATACACATTTGCAATGAAAATGTTGGTCGTAGTTTTACTTGAACCCTCGCCTCTCTGCGCCAACATAACAGTTAAATACAGTACTGTATAGTACTTACACAGTACTGTATAGGTTTAGCTTAGTTAAAGTAAGTATCACGTCCTTGTAAGTTATTTTTTCTTATCGTGTTTTAAAATGTGGACAAAATTTAGTGATATATAACGACAAGAAGACTCAGTCTGTAACTTTAGCAATGCGGAAAAAAAAATACAAAAGGCAAGCTAAGCTGCGATTCTGTTCCTGATCAAATGACTTCATACCATCAATATTAGAAATAGTGCATTACATGTAAACAACTGGTGGTATTTTAAACTTGCAGCCCCTACATCTCATAGGTTTAATATTTCAAGACCATACCAAATTTCACTGGTACTTAGTACGTATTTCAGATTTTAAAACTGCTTCTGTATGCTGCTGCTCATTTGTTGAAGTTTGTTTGTCTTCAAGTTTCTCAAAAAGTAAAAATTAACATGTGCTATTGTGAGACTAATTGTAATTTTGTCCAGATCTGAGAAATATTTAGTTTTGCTGCTTTTTTCAAAATATTTTCTGCAAGTGGCCAAAGTATGGACTTGGTTGAGAAGTGACTGGACCATTCAGTTATTACATTTTAACCTGAATGAGTTGAAATAGTAGTTGTTGTTCACCCTTGTTATAACAGCAGGGTGTAATTACTACTGCTGTCACAGCTTCATGTTTTTTCCAGCATTTTACCCTCTTTTTATCAAGTGATTGAATGGCATCAGATTACTGTAATTCCTTTTAATGAGCATCTATTGACAATAACCTCAAGTGTTTAGTTTGAAAATACGATTTTATTTTAGGAGGGACTGCAAGGGAGCTGCAGTAGAACAGTGTCTGTTAATCTAAAGTCATTGTACACAACTAAAATAAAAACATGGAAAAAAAATATGGTCCAAATAATATTCAAAACTGTTAGCTAATTATAACATTTCATGATTGTCATTGTCATATTTGTGACTGAAACACAATTATTTTTGTTGTCAAGTACCAGTATATGAAATTGAGATAGAAACTTTGGTCCAATTTGATTTATTTTAGTGAACTGGCCTTCAAAATTGTAAGCTGAGACCAATTTCACTTCTATTTTGCTTGTAGTGAGTACACTGTATGTGATGTGAGGTGTCCCGTTCTTTAGTTGTATTAGCACAAATAAGAATAAATTTTTCACCAGTTTATTTTAATGTTTTATATTTAGGTAGGTTTTTAGATATTTCAATTACTGCATGTCAGATTCATTGAAGTAAAGTCCATAAAAAAATTGAGAAGCTCGACCTACAAAATACTTTTTTAAATTACAAAAAAAAAAAAAAAAAAAAAAAAGGAAATGTTTTTCACTTATCTTACTTTTGTTTTACAAAACATATTGAACTGATAGGTTAATAACATTTTTACCTATCTGTATTTTTAAACACATCCAAATACATTGCTTTAATTCATTCAACCTTTATTCAGGCAGGTTAATCCCATTGAGCCTCGAGGACTCATTTACAAGAGAGACCTGGAAATGTGCATATAATAGATATAATAGATAATGTGGCTTTATAATGAATCAAACCAGAACAGTCTGAAAACATGACAGTGGCAGATGTGAATAATAAACACTGTTTATAAAGACACATAAAATCCATAAAAGAAATTCAGCTTTCATGCTCCTGTTGTAAATAGTTATAACTTGAAGCAGAGGAAGGCTTGCATCAACAGAAACCTGAATTTCTTGTCCTCGCACATCATCATAATTGCTTCTTTTTTTTTGCTTGTTATTCCTCGGGTTACTCTGTGATCATACGTGGAGAACAAAGGTTGTTCTCAGTGCCTGGTGTGTTGGTCTTTGACTCTATTCTATTTGACTCTGCCTCCACATGATTTTACCACTGATTTTAGTTGATTTTATCATGTTTTTTTATTTTATCATTGATTTTAGTTGCACCTTGTAGCACTTTGAGATTTTTGTTAATGAAAAGTGCATTACAAATTAAATTAATTATTATTATTATTCAGGTTATAATGGAGGAAGAAACAGTCATGTCATCAGCGGGTTCTTCCATTGGAGAGGCAGTGTCTGGAAGAGGAGAGGCAGAGAACTTTGAGGAAGAAGATCTTTACTACATCCCTGAGAGGAGACCGTCTCTTGACCTGGAAACGACCCCAATGGACACCGGCCATTGGTACAGAGATCTTTTATGTTTTAGTCATTGTCTTTATCATATTAATTGTTTGAAAACTGTTCATAAGTATAACGTCTTCTTGATGACACAGAGAAAAGAATGTATGTGTAGAAGGAGACAAAGGTCATCACTTATTATATTTATTTAAAGTACAGTGGATGACAATGAGCATCACTCATGCTTTGTGTGCAACAAAACTCACAGTTTGGCATCAACCTTCAACATGTCTTAAAATGAAACTTGATTAGTTTAAACATATTATAGACAACCTACATGTTCTACCAGAATTCATTATATTTTAAAATAACAACTAAACCACAACTCGAAATACTGTATGCACAAAAATTAGAAGACTGTTAAAAAAGACACATTGGTAACACTGTTAAATTGACAAAGAAAACAGGTTTAAACTGTATTTCTATCGTTTTTCACCTCAGGCATTTTGTGGATCTCGCTTTGACTCCAGCTCAGAGCTACAAGTCGATGTGCAGCGACTTGTGCAGTGAAGAGGGCGCAAACGAAACGCAACATAAGAATGAACCCTCGACAAAGTACAAAAAACACAAGTCTTGAGAGGAATTCTATCTAAATATTTCAGTTCTAATTTGAGCTGATTCCACTGAAAGTTGTTCAGGTTTTCTTGTGTTCCTGATTTCAGGGTGGAGCTGCAGAGAGCCGATTCATACTCGAGCTGCTACTCATTCGACAGCGACGACTGTGAAAAGAGGACTCTCAAGTAAGGCGTGTGCCCTTTAACAGGTTTGTGTGTGGCTGACGGGTAGGTAAGATGTAGTAAAAATCTTTTGCTCTCATCAGAGTCAAGGACAGAGATGAAGAACCAGAACCTGAAAAGCTGGAACTCATCCAAGATCCAGACGAACTCAAGCATCCATCTTTGACTGTGAAATTCACTTTTAAAGTCAGTTTATATTTGTTTTTATCTACTGAATTGCACCAGAAGTTACATCTATGTGATAGATGAAAGTAACATCCCTAACTGTAGTTGTTCCTTTGAATCCAGACTATATGTGAAACACTGAAAATGCTGCCGGAGGACCAATTTAAGACATACAAGTTGATGCTGTGGACTTATTACCCACAATATTTCAGCTCTTCTCATAGCATGGATACAGTGGATCTTGTGGACAAACTGCTTGAGTGCTTCAGCCGCGAAGTTTCTATACAGATCACCAAAACCATTCTTGACAAGATGGGTAAAAACAAGGAGGTTGCCCATCTCCAGAACATGTGCCTCAGAAGTAAGTGCATCAATTTCTCTTAAGGTTACTTTAAAGGCCTGTCATGATAAACAATAAATCAATTAATTTCATGATAAATGAAAATTATCAACCTCGTTTTCATTTATCAGCTTTATTGTTTCTTCATGTCTCTCTACTGAAGACACTGGACGACAAAAGGCTCATCCTCGATGCTCTTCACCTTAAAATCTGTTCTAACGATCCAAAAACCTCTTGTCTTATCTAAGCTCCAAAATTCACGGTTGAAACCCGTGCCTTCATCTAAAAAGTTTTCTCTGCAAAAAGAAGCTGAGAACTTGTTTGCTGATTTTGTTTTTATTAAAAGCTTTGTGTGAAAAATGCTATGCTAAAGAACTCAAACCGCACCGATTGTCCACCATTTTGAGAATTGAGAAAAGGGAGAGAGAGACAGCCCATGTCATGTCAAGGGGCCTCCCTCCCATTTTTCTTAGAGACACACTGCTCTCTCCCTCACTATCCATCCTTTGGTTCAAACGGTCTTATACTGTCATCCAGTGGTCGAAAAAAGGTACTGCACACAAAAATTAATATCTTCTTAAATTTGACAACAATTACTAATTATTGTCAAATTTCAAACAATATTATGGTTTATTGCAATAATTTCTGAGACACTAATTATTGTGACAGGCCTAGTTGCTTTAATCAGAACCAAATTTATACTGGGCAGCTGTGGCTGAGTCGTTAGAGCAGTCGTCCCCCAATGCAAGAGTTGGGGGTTTGATTCCACCAGCAGTCACATGCCGAAATGTCCCTGGGCAAGACACTGAACCCCTCATTGCCTCTGATGTGTGTCCCATTGGTGTATGATGTAATAAAGCACTGATTATTCTTTGTATAGTTAGTAGAGTGCTGTATGAATGGGTAAATGAAGTGTAAAAAGGTACTACCGGTATAAGTGCAGTCCATTTACCATTTACACAAAAAGCTTGATTGGAGAATTCATAACATGTTTTTTTTTTTATTTTTTAGATGCGGTACGTTATGAGTTGTGTCAAACCCTGAGAAAGAAATACAGTGAAATAAATGAAGATTTCTCCATGGAGGAAGAGAAAAGGTCCTTTGATGACGCCTACGTTGATCTCCACATCTTATCAAAGGGTAGTAATGGCCCAAACACTGAGCACGAGATTATAAGCATCGAAAAACCAACAAACAAGCGGCAACCAGGGGTAAAGATAACCACTGCGGATATTTTGTCTGCTAAAAACGTGGAGGAATCGTACATAAGACTGGCGCTGCTCACTGGAGTGGCAGGATCGGGGAAGTCCATGGCGGTTAGAAGGATTGTCCTTGACTGGGTCGAGGAGCGCTCTCACCAGGACGTGTCCTTCATGTTTCCCGTGTCATTCAGAGAGCTCAAACAGTTCGAGGGCTCCACGATTTCTCTGGTGGAAATAATACACACACTCTATCCAGAAACCAAAAAACTAAACCAGGAGGATTTTAAATGTTACAACTGCCAAATAATGTTTATCTTCGATGGTTTGGACGAGTACAACGGGAACATTGACCTTTCCACTGTAGAGATTCATTCTGACCCCCAGGAGCCTGCCAACCTGAACACCATCGTGGTCAACCTCCTCAGAGGTCGGCTGCTCCTCCGCTCCTTGTGCTTGTTCACTTCCCGGCCACTCATCAAGTCCTGCATCCCTTGGGATACACACTACAACGAGATAGAAGTGCAAGGTTTCTGCGACCCTGAAAAGAACGAGTTCTTTAACAAGAGGTTTAAAGACCCAAATCAAGCCGCTCGAGTCATTGAGCATGTCAAATCTTTCAAAACCCTCTACATCATGTGCCACCTCCCGTTGTTCTGCTCGTTAGTGGCTGACGAGTACCAGGCTGTTTTCAGAGAAAGGGGGCCGCAGGCAGAGCTGCCCCGAAGCCTCGCCTACATGTACACAAAGCTGCTGCTGGCGCTCACTCGCCATTTTCGTCAGTTCAGAGCTCCAGCGCCGCTCAGCCCAGATAAAGAGCAAGAGTTTCTCCTGAAACTGGGACAGCTGGCCTTAACCATGCTGGAACAAGGCAAGTTCCACATCCCCAAGACCGACTGGCCGGAGATTAGCGACGAGGAAGCGGTTCGCAGGAGTGGCCTCTGCACAGAATTTGTGATTACACCAGTCGTGTTGTACAACGAGAAGGTCATGTGTTTTATCCACCCCAGCATGCAGGAATACTTGGCTGCTCTGTACACGTATCTCTCCTTTAGAAACCTGGACAAGAACATTTTTGAGCAGGTTAAAATCAAACTCAAAGGGATGTTTAAAGGACACAGACTCATGGAGCTGTACAAGGCCGCTGTGGAGAGAAGCCTGCAGCACGACGACGGCAAGCTGGACATTTTTCTACGCTTCTTGTTTGGAATGACCCGGAAAACCAACCAAGAACTCCTCCGGCCCTTCTGCAAGCCTTCTGCCAGCGTGGAAGGCTTCACGCAAGACGCCGCTTCTCTCATCAGAAAGAAGATGAAGGAAAATCATAATCCCAACAGGATCAGCAACTTGCAGCAGTGCCTGGAAGAGTTAGGAGTGTGAGACTCTTGGCTCAGCATCTTGTGTGTTTGACTTTTTAACATATTGCAATGCAAGACGACAAACATGCGCACTTTTTTTTTCAACACAGCAACATCGGTGCAGAGAACCTCCGAGAATGGAGTTCATCCATGTGGTCGAGTAACATTTGAGTTAACGCTAAACAAACGGCCATATCACAGAGCTGACTGTTGTCTGTTCCTATTTCAGAGTGTCCCCGTTTCATTTTAGGAGTTTTCAAATTTGTATATAAATCTATTTAATTATCACACACACTTCATTATAAATCAGAACGGGCAGAACATTTTAGATAAATCTATCAAAATACAGTCCTGCTGCTGCTTCAGTGTGATTGATGGTTTTTCAGACCTCAGGAAGAAAATACTAACATTATGCTGAACAACTTTAAAAGGGCCGTTCTCGCTGCTGTTTGACCTGTGCATTGTTGTAATAACCAAGGACAGCAGACAGTTACTGCAGAATCATTTGAATGTGTGTTTTTAAGCTTGCTTAAATTAGAAAATGGGTGACCACCTCTGATTTCATCACAATGTTTGAAAGACAAGGAAAGAAAATGGTGAACCCAAGTGAAATGCACCAAACTACAATGTCTTCAGACTTTCTGTAACTGGTTCAATGAAAAAAAAAAAAAAAAACTAAACATGTAAAACAAGCCAAAGTGCCTCAGTAGGACTGGGGAAAATAGAAAAATAAAAAAAAAGTTTGGGGTCAGAGAAGAATTCTGATGGTCTAACAAGAGGAAAGTCAAAACAAACAATAACATTTTGTTTACTGGTGTCTTGTTAAAATGTATTTTAATCTGGGAACAGTAGGATGGAAAACAAAAGTACTTTTTACTACATTTTTTACTTCAAAACCTGTAAATAGAGTTTGGGCAAAAAATAAACACAGAATGAGATGAAAAACGTTCATAATATTGCACAATATGCTTTGACATTAAGTTTGAAAAAATGCATCTTTTTTTGGCTAATTATAAACATCAAACGAACATGACAAATTAAAAGTGCAGAGTTATTCCCTGACTTGTCATTGTTTGAACGTTTTATTTGGTTCTTTAGTATTTTCATTGCCAATATTTTGGACAAAATTTCAGAGGCATAAATTAATAGTTTTGCCTGTATACATGGTGGACATGCTTTTTTATATTACTTAGACTTGGGGTCCTTGTTTTTCTACAATTCGATCATGCAGATAAATTAATCCAACCATTTGAATCAGGTTTGTTGTTGCAGGGGGACATTTAAAACCTGCTAATTCTGTTGCTAGGCAACATCAAAGTGAGTTAGGTTCCTGTTACACCTCCAGATGGAGGTGAAGGACTTCCTGCATCAGGACCACCACTGAGGAACAGGTTCTTCACCGACACTGACATGGCTCTGTAGAGACGTGGACAGTGTTCTTTTATTGCTGCTTTTTATATTGAATATTGTAATTCTGACGTTTGTTCTACTTTTAATGTTATTTATTTTATTATTAGTGTTCTCACTCTGTTGGTCTGTTGCTGGTCTAACCTTGGACCTGCGTAACAAACATTTCTTCTCATGCTCCCATGTTCTGTGAATGGATCAAAATCCCTTGAAACCTTCACAGGTTTAAAACTCACAGCCATCACTTTATCTCAGCCAGACCATCAGGTATTTTTTATCCTGAACATACGTTCTGCATCTTTTTTTAAACTCTACTTTCTAGTCTATTTTTCTGCTACAATGAACTCGGCTTTAACCAGTGTGTGAATTATAGAAAAGACAATCCGGGAGAAAGGGGGTGGGGGTTGAATTATTTTACATAAAGGTCTTGTATAAAACATTTTCAGCGTTTTGCCCATTTTAAATTATGCATGCCATATCTGCTATAGATGCATATTAAAATACATGACCTTCAGTCTTTAAAAAACAATTTCTGGAATTGAATGTAAAATTTGTTTGTTTTTTTAAATAAAACATTCAGGAGCAGAGCTGCACAAAGTTTCACATCTAGACATGATCGCCAACCCAACAGGGAGGTTTTAGTTTGGAAAAATTGCACTTGAAAGCTGAAAATGAGCTGAAGCTTCAACAACAGTTCAGTGTAAACAGTCTGAACAGAAAACGGTTGAAAAATGGTTGAGAATTGCTTGAGAAGCTCAAACTAAGCTGAAACTGAAAAGCAAAAGGCTAGATCAGACAGCTCAAGAGCTGTTTGTTGACACAGAGTCAGAGAATCTTTATTGTCATTTGCGCCACATGTGATGAAACAAAATTATGTACACAGGGTCCCAGTTACATCCAACAATAAAATGCAAAATAAAGGTTATTCATGTCAGACATTTGACTTGAAATGCTTTATCTGTGTCGTAGATATCACAGGTGAAGAGAAAAAGGCTTCCCGGCCACGATGATGAAACCTGTGGTCGGTGCTGTGGTCTCAATGTTGAGGCTGCAGGTTCAGTGTCAGGAATAAAGACCTCTGGCACAAAACCATTGCCAAATTTGACAACTACCACAGAAAGGAAGTAAAGTACTGTAGTTGAAAGAAAAACGCGCCATTTATCAAATATGATAACTATTCTTGGTTGCCCTAAAAAAAAACAACTTTTATTTTATTTAACCTTTAGAGGACTCATTTTCAAGAGACCTGTTTGGGAGTAGATGGTGGGGGGGTAAAGGGCCTTGCTCAAAGAACCAGAGTGGGGCGAATGAGAGTGTTTCACCTTTTCCACCCATGTTTTGATGTTAATTCAGGGAGTTGAACCTTCCGATCAAAGGCCCCCCTTTCTCTAACCTCTGTGCCACCACTCTAATATGATAGTTGCACACCTCATTCTTTTTGCACTGCCTCCAAGTGGCAACAGCATGTTGTGATAAAAATTTTAGCTCAAACAGCATTTTTTATTTGTGCATGGACTTCCTGTTCACAAACAGTGAATCGTTTAGGTCTGAACATAGTAAAGAATAAAATTACTGGCTCCTTTTTGCACCGTTAGGAGTTGTCACGTGACTAAGTAAAAAAAAAAAAAAAAATCTGAAGGATTTATTTTAAGCCAACACCAGACAGGAGTAGAAAAAGAAAGCATTTGTTTATTTTTACAGTTTTCTGCATAAATTCTTCAGCCAAAACTTTAAATCTTAATGTAGAAGCAAAAGAGAAAATCAGTCGCATCACTCAAGTTCTGCTCAAACTCTTCAGTCTAATTCTTTTCCAAGTGTTTGTTTTCATCTTAGTGTTGTCAGGAGGAGGAACAGGAGCTGTTCACATTTGAACAATGTTTTAGCTGAAGGCTCAGGTTCTGTGCTGCCCATCAACATTTAACAGTGCAACAAAGTGTCAAAAGGATTCAGTAGTTTTTACACGTCACTTACTACACCCACTAGTTATTCCTGCTAGTTTTATGTACTTTTGTGCCATTCCCACGGCGTTCGTCACAACGCAGCTGAACGTAGAGTCAAAGTCCTCCAGTGTGACATTTTTCAAAAGCAAACTCTTCAGCAGGATTGACCCCTCCATTAAAGATGATCTAGAACAAGAAAGCGTCACTGCAGGGCTAAGTAGAGGGGAAGTGTTTATCTTTACGTCATGTTTAGCTCCTCTCTTGTGCTGCAGGAATACTCACTCGTACGTTTCTACTATTCGGTCACGGCTGAGCGCGTCTTCGGGGAACGAGCCGTTGACGAGCCAGTAGATGAGGGCCTCACCGTCGTCGCAGTTTGTAAGAGCGCCGCAGTGAAGCAGCAGCTGCTCACCTGCAGAGATGAACGCGTTCGGATCAAAATAAAAGCAAGAGCCCTTTAAAATGGATTTCGTGTATTCAAAAGATTAACGGGAAGAGAAATGGCACGATACCTGGATGAGCTTTTATTTGGTTGTGAACTGGTCCGATGATCTTGGGGGAGTCGTACTCTGGAACTGCAAAAATTTGGGTGCGCCATTAAAACAACAAAATACAGTGGTCTATAAAAATACATTAAAAAGTAAAAAAAAGTTTGTACCTGGAAATCCATCTGCAAGCAGCACACACAGACATCCAAAAGCTGTTGAAAGAGACAAACGATCACAAGAAGAATGGCGACGGAGACTAAATGACTGTTCTCATCGTGTGATTACCTTTGAGAACCGGTGGCAGCTTCATTCTGACTCCTTCAGGGATCCACGTCTACTGACCGTCACTTAGAGGTTACTATTTATACACAACAGACGCTCACTTCCCCTTCGCATATTCAATATGTGGGGATTTCCACATCATTTTCACCGATCGTTCCCTTCACGTGAGCAACACAATCCAGTTAAACATTCTGACTCATTTACAATAGATTAAAAAAATTACTTAGGATCATTTGGGGCATTCTGTGGTTACAAATGCTGGACGTGCACAATGCATGGATGCAACCCCTGCTCAGAATATAAACCATGCTGACATTTATTTAATGGTCTGGATAAGAAACAGTCGTACAAACTGTTAGCTCAACCTATACAACTGGTATTTGAGGTGGTTTTATTTTGTAAAGTGTAAAATAAAAATTTAAAGGAACAACCGTCTCCATTCTGCATATTGGAATTGAATGATTCAGGGATTAATCTTCAGATAGGTCACATTTTCTATTTATATTGCCATTGTCCTATTTTTATGCTGAATAATTATTTTAAAATGCTTTTACATTAAAGCTCTTCCTATGCGTCCCCCCCCCCCC
>JARVLU010000324.1:28178839-28190823 GCA_031762415.1 Simpsonichthys santanae
CTTTTCTTTCTGCAGCTGTGCAGCCTCCATGCCACACGTTGATGCTGGAGCACAGGATGCTCTCCACTGCACACTTTGTCAGCTGAACCACCCTTCTCCAGAATCACCACAAAAGCATCAAAGAAGGCAACTCAAAGTCACATTAACTTCACAGAACTTCACAGAAGCAAGAAGCATAATCAAAGACACAAGAATGAATGATGGGAGAGGTGGGATGGAGAAGGCAAAGAAAGGTTTCAAGATGATAACTCTGGTTCACTTTATGGATCTAGATTAAGCTGAATCACTCACTAAAATAACCTGGTTCGAGTTGTTCATGCTGCACAAACCACTGCACTTCATGCTGACGTCTGCCTCCACTTTGCTGACTCTCAGGTCTCGGAGGTGAGGCAAGTCAAGTGAATGAACTGTTGTCTACTGGTGTCAAAGCAAATAGATGTACTTTGTAGTTCGTCCATTTGTTATATTATGACGTTAACTTTAGTAACAGTTCTCAGCTTGAACCAGACGTCAACCAATGTTTATTCTTTAACGGAAAACGTCACAGATTGGAGAAGGTCTGGCTTCAGCTGAAGGGTTTCTAACTAGCCTCTCCTGGGATGGGTGTCAACTTAAAATGCAGTGAAAACTCTCAGGGAAACCTGCCAACAAGCGTCAGAACACGGTTTGACTGTGTGTGTTTGGGGAAAAAGCTGAATCCCTGTAGACAACAGTATTTTAAACACCACTGACAGTCCAAATATGGTTTGAAAAGTTCAATAACTATCTTTGTTATCTTTTCATCATGAGCCACCAAGGAATAACGATAAATTCTGCCACATCCTGTGAGATAAAAATAAGTAATGCTGTTCTCACTCCCTCCAAAAGGATCAGAGGGACGGGAGCTTTCTGAAGGTGAAACATCATACAGTTACTTTGCTTCGCTGCACAAAGAAGCATCAGGGGTGGGTTAGCTTTGATGCCCTTCACTGCTTCTATCCAGTCAAAACAGGTCTTTCTTGTAAGTGAGTCCTTGTGACTAAATGAGACGAACCTGTATAAATAAAGGTTGAATTAAAAAATTATCATCAAAGTGAACAAAAGGCATCCAAGTCTCAACCTAAAGTGTTTTGCAAAAGACCCTCGTAGTTGACGGAGTTTCAAGTTCAAGTATCTTTATTGTCATTCACTTCACATGTGATACATGAGGTGGAACTAAACTGTGTACTCAAGGTCCCAGTTACACACAAAAATAGCAAAAATATAAAGTATAAAACAGTGTATAAGGATCTAAGGTATATGCTAAAACAGTGCTAAACGGTGTGCTAAAAGATCTGATATACGCAAAACACCAATACAGTAATGTAAAATAATACGGTATGTTAAACAGCAGCCTGAACATGAGTCTGTAGTGAGTAGATGGGTATGAATACAGCAGCATAAAGGTAAGAGATCAGCAGCATGGATAATCAGCAGCACATATCACCAGTTAAAGTGGCCTTACAGTGATTTTTCTTTTTCTTACAGTGATTATCCTAGTTAGGGTTTTCTGAGTCTAACAGTCTAATTTGTTTGTCATTTGGTGAACTTTATAGACCGGGGGGGGGGGGGGACTTCCAACCTTTAAATTACATGAGAAGCTCTGTGATGTTATTCACATTCAGATTATGCTCATGGTCCTCACTGTGGAAAGTCATTAGCTTGGTTTGCCTGGCCCACAAAAGAAGTTTTGCTCATGTGAAGGTGTGAATTACCATATTTATTGCTGTATAAGTCACAGCCTTTTGCATAAACTAGCATGCCCTGCAACTTACACAGCTAAGCGACTTATTTATGTGTTTTTCCCATATTTATAACCCATGTTTTGCTGAGAACTGACGATTTCATTCATTCTGACATGGAAATTATTCAACATTACCATTTTTCAGACACTAGAGGGTGGTCGAGTAATATAGCAACCCAAGTGTTTCATTAATAGGTAAAAGTGGCTATTAATGAGACACTTGGCTTACCATACAAAGCCACTTTCTTCTCGCTCGGGAATTTCTGGAGCAAACGTCAAATCAGCTGCATTTCACCACGACACCCAGCTGAAATGCAGCTGATTTGACCATTAAAGTGAAATTATTAAGGAAAAGTTCAACTGAGACACACCTTTACTATAATGTTGAGCAAATAAATAATTGTTTTAAGGTGTTTACCTTGTTAAATTTCAAATAAATGCACAGCGAGTCCTCCCTCTACATGCAAGTCGATTTTTGAAATGCAACTGATTTCACAAAGTGTATTTATTAAAGAAAAATTAGACAGAGACGCACCTTTGCTATAATGTCGAGCGAACAACTAATTGTCTTTAAGTGTTAATCTTGTTAAATTATTCCTCCCATGCACACTGTTGCATGCTGCCTCAGCCTGGCTGGGAATCACGCTCCATGTGGAATCTCTCTGTTAGTGGTTTTCTATCTTGATAGTGACAAATCAACATGAAAACAAAACGTTTATAATAATACTGCGGTACATGTTGCACCCACTTTAGTTTCCATGCCAGGCAAGGTTGCCAGACAAGAAATGACCAACTATTGTATTGTCACATTGGGGTGTCCAAGAACCCTCCATTTTCTGATTTCAGAGAATGACTGTTGTTGTTCTGTACAGGAAGGGCCCAATTGCAGCGGAAAAGCTATTGTTTCACTCAAAAACAGCATCCTGTAAATCGAGCCTCAGAGCTTTGCCTCCGTTTGACATTTGACCTGAATGTATTCCCCGCATCCCCCCACCCATGCGCCCACACACACCTCTTTTCTGAATAATATATGAACAGAGTGTCTCTGATCCTGAGGTGTAGGTGGACCACTGAGTCTGGTCCTGAAGAGCTGCTCTCCTGTGTTGAGCCATGCGTCTGTGGAGAGGTTGTTGAGTTTCTCCAGTATAGAGGTCTGAACATTCCTCACTGCAGACACACAGCTCAGTTTGGGTTCGGGGGTTCTGTCCTTGGGATGGACCAGCCTCTGACTGAGGGTAAAGCTTGAGTTGGATGTTGAGTTTGGAGAAAGTCTCATATACTCCAGCAAAATATGGGATGACAATGTTTTTAAGATTGTTTTTCTCTGTTCTGTGGCTTTTTTTATTTTTATTATTTAGATTTCCTGGCTCATTTGACAAAAGCCCAATTAGGATATCCACAGGTTTGGAGAGCATCTTTGAAATGTTTCTCCTGCTTTTTCTTGTCCTTCTGTCCTCATGGAGACATGTTCGACCCGATAGTGTTGAGTTCTGATGACAGACGGTTTGTAATCCTGTGGATGATGAGACTCGCACCACTCACCAGTTGTTGTTTTTGAAACATCTGCTGCATGACTGCGAATCTCCATCTCACGTGAGTCACCACTGAGTGGAGTTGTGGGAGCACAAGCTCTGAAGGGATTTATTTTCCAGTAAATTTTCTGAGAAACAAGAAATTAAACTATTATTCATCACGTAAACATCTCTGGATTCTGACCTCAGAGCTACAACAAATGGCAGCCACTCAAAATCAACTGTGATGTTGGGAAAAATAAATAAATTTTGCTTGAAAAACAAATTTTATTAGCTCTGGGATTTATTTCTACCACAAAAAAAAAATGTTGTTTTTGCTGCTTAAATCTAGTTTCAGCACTTCAGATGCAAAAGTTTTTTGTTGTTGTTGTTGGTTTTGCTGCTATTTTTTTGTTTGCGTGTGTTTGATGAGCCAGGATGTTGCATAATCTGTTATCATATAATGTTCAGGAAAATATTACGATTTGAATTAGAAAGATTGCAAAATCATTCTGTTCCATCCTCCAGGAGAAATCACTTTTAGCATCAAACATTCAGTAAAATTAACATTAGCTTCTAAAGAACATCACCTAAACTTCCACCATGTTTAGATACTGTAACAGTAATTTACACAATCCTGCAGAATTATTACCACCTTATAATTACATGAGGAAAAACAAGAAAGTCCATGTTTTTCTGTAATTCTGAGCATGCAGCGATTATAAAACCTTCAGGATGAAGTCTCATTCCTTTGTGCTCTGTTCGGTGTTACATTTGGCAGCCCAGCTTCGATGAACTCATAATTTCTAAAACTCAGGCTCACGATCAGCTGGCGTAGCTCCACACAGCTTCATCAACATGTGGGAGTGACTGACAGCCGAACATACCTCTGTGCTGTTATTACAATGAAATAATACTATAATGGGACCAAAATGGTCCCGTGATCATCTTAAAAGAGTTAAAGCTTGCGACAAATTTATTAATGTTCTCATTAGTGACCCTCAGGGTTTCATTTCAGAATATTCAGAAGAAAAGTTCTTCTAAAATGATTTTATTTCGTTTTAATTTCCATTTCATGCCTAATCTGATCATTATCATTTTGAATTATTTTAAATTTGTGCTTGATTATTTGTTTTGTGTCATTTGTGAGCCACATAAATACACATTCTTGTGGAAATTTTAAAACTTTTTAGCTAAGACTTTTTCTAATTTACTTAATTTGTGCAGAATATCAAACACAAAATCTAAATTTAATTGCAACAGTTATTTAAAAATAGAGTTTCAGATTGTTAAAACAAGGAGTTATATATATATATGTAAGTGCATCATAGGGCCTGCCAGTTCATGCTTGACTTTGGAATTGTCATTTCTCATAAACTTGAAGGCAACTTGCACAATACGCACCTTGAGACCACGTTGGCTAAAACAACTTGGCTGTGATATCCTGGGGTGTCAAACTCAGTTACACAAGGGGGCCAAGAACCAACCTATCTACCTAAATTTATTTGGAAAAGTATAACCTTGTTTTTAGATGCAGTAAAAACACATTATTCTCAAAATAATACAAAACAACTTTTACAAAATATATTTTAAGTTGTGTTTAAAACATATATGCTTGATTGGATCATTAGCATCAATTTCTTGCGTTTGACTCTCCATCAAAAACCTTTTCATCTATTGTTTCTTAGTGATTCATTTGATCACAACCCAGGAAATCAGTTAAAAAAAAAACCTTCTTTCAAAAAGTCCAATCATTTGATTTTGAAAAGAAAAGACAGGAAATAAATCATGACTCAGGGTGTTGCTTGGACATAGATTTATTTAAACTCAGACATCAGTGTTTATTTATTTATTATTTTTTTGCTGTAATTTCATTAAAAAGAGTTTAATCTGTCTCATTTGTCGTTCTTTTTGCTCTTTCCTCATCAAAATGACAGAAAACTGAACAGTTCCTTCTTACTGTCTCTGGCTTCATATCTGCACTAAATATAGTAAGCTTAACGAAGTGATAAAACTTTTATACATTGAAATAATATTTTTGAGCCGATCAAACGTTATCAAGGGCCAAATTTATCCTGCGGGCCTAGAATGTGATAAATGTATGTATGAGGCAACAGATGGCATCAAATATCATAGATCTCTGTAAAACAACATTTAACGCTTGCAAAGATTGGGACTTGACAAAATGTAAGTTAAAAATTAAAGTAATGCGCTGCTACTGCACCGCAAACAAAAATAAATGATTTTGAGATCAAGAAAGCCTAGATAGACGGTGACCTCACAGGTAACGATGGCCTTGAGTCCGAGATTAAAAAGAATCAGATCTATTGGTGCTGCACGACAATTCTGAGGATCTGTCCAAGCAGTAAACTCCTTACGAGGACAAAACAGTTTGCTGGAGATAAGATGGTTGCTTGTTGGGGAAACAATTTACCGTACTGTACTTGGAACTCCTCAGACTGATGAAGCAAAACGTTTCTATAAAAAAAAAAGAAACTGTCCAAATGACCTGACTGAGCATTATTGAACAGTCGAGTTACATTTTGCACCTCATTTCCTTTCCAAGTCTTATAAATCTGGTGTCTATCAATAGCAGTTATTGTGCAAGTGGTGGGAAACACATTGGACAAATATGTACAAATATACAAAGAGAGCATGCAAACTCCAGGAGGCGAACCTGCAACCTTCTTGCTGTGAGGCAACACACTAACACTAAACCCTGCTTTACCATGCTGCCCAAGAACAGATTACATGTGTAATTTATTGCCTTAAAATTAGTAGCTTGTTTTTGTAAGAAGCTTTACATTTTTAAGGAAAAACGTTGTCACAAACACCAGTTTGCTGCGCTCCAATTGATGCCATTTTATGTTGCAACAACTGATTTATTTCATTTAGGAAAAGGTGCACCTTTTTAATTTTTCACCAGGTGACCCTCCTCTTTTCCAGCCACATCACAGGCTAACCAAACATGCTTTGAAACGGGTTAAATAGAAGACCACGAGTGGACAGACCACCCAAAAGTTTCAGAACGTGGGAGCCTAAACCAGGTCTGGTCCCGCGCTGCACCTTTGCTGTTGTGTAATGGACTCTTGATTGGTGCCATGTTTTCATTCGCCTGGGTTTGTCTTTTTGATCCAAATTACAGTGTGAAGAATACATGTCAGAACTTTATAACAACCCCACTCCCACCCAACGGTCGGGTACTTCCCCTCCTCGTAAAGACACATATGGTTTTGCTCAATTTCTTTCTTTACACTCGGACGTTTAAACAACCTCAAAATTAGATTAAATGGAATATGAAACCTCAGGTTTGAGCCTTTTTGATGAATAACTCAAATGTAAGTCTATTTTTATATAAAAGTCAGCTGTAGAAGATGACTTTTGTAATGAATTTAACATATTTAGCTGTTATTTTATATGTACTTGTAACATCTGTTTGAATTTCTCTTTTTTTTTATTATTATATGACGTATTTAGGAGTCATAAATCCTGCAGAATCGAAGTCCAGTCACTTTGTTCTTGTACTTTCTGGAGTTACAGTACAGCGGTTTGCTTCTCTTCTCTTGTAAACTGTGCACACCCAGCACACAAAAAGCGCTCTTCTTGTCTTTTACAATCAAACGCAGATGCATTTATCGTGAACATTTTTAACTACTCAGCTCAAATTTGGCTTTAAGAAAGTCTGTCATAGGGCTCAAAGTTATTAAAAATGTTAATGTCGCCCATTCATTTAAATGGCTTTATGCACAACACAGCCAAAGCAACAGTAAAATAAAATACAAATATAAACACTAGTCTATATTTTCTGGTCACTTAGGTCCATCCACTCCATCATATTCATTTACAGCTTCTACCTTTTGCAGGTTAGAACTAGTAGTGTGTTGGAGGAGTCATTCGCCAGGTTAACCCTGCCCAAATTAAACCTGGGTATACAGTAGTTTAGTCTAATCAAGATTTAACCTCGGGGAATAGGTCAACTGTGCCAGGGAGTGTAAATAGACTAGGCCAGGCTAAGACACGGCAATTGTTTTTACACTGGATGTCCTTCCTGACGCAACCACAGACCACTGAGCTCCCACAGACCACTCTGTAGAGCAGAGAGCTGCTCGGGTGCCCGGGTGAGCAGATAGGGGGTTAAGGGCCTTGCTCGAGGCTCTATGGGGCAAATGAGGGTGGAGAGACAGGTGTGGGTTCTTCTCCAATCCCACCCACATTTTGTTGTTGTTGGTACTGGGAGTTGAACCAGCACCCACTTCTCCGCTGCAGAGCAGCAATCACAACATGCTGCAGGAGGGAGCTTCTCCCTGCATGTGTGGGCTGCACACAGGTGCAGCAGGTGCTAAATAATTTAAAATACTGTAATTTGTTTTAAATGAAAAAAAATCCATGCTGATCTTGCAGCTCATCCATCAATCAGACAATTGTGTGTCATGTCCAATCTTACTTTGAAAAAGCACGAAAGTCAAACCGCGAAGTAGCGAGGGACTACTGTCTTAAAAATAATAAACTACAGAGAAGTGTGGTAGTGAATTTTGATCTTAGTAGAAGACTAATACTTTTACTGATTGAAGATTTTCTGGTTGAATCAGAAATCTAACTTAACTTACCTGACAAAGTTAAACCCCTGATAAAATGTTGAAAAATAACGAATTCTTGTTTTTATGACTTAACACTACTGATGTCATGGAGGTATGATCCAGTCTAAGGGATATGAATAGGCCTAGGCCAATCCATCTAGCCTAAGCACCTCTAACCCCAGGTGTAGTCTGGACTGGGTGTAGACTACGGCCTTTACTCTGGTCCTTTCGGTCTTCAAGCTTCTGCCGGTTGGACATTTGTTCTGACGTCCTCCTTTCTTTGTATGAGCTCACATTTAAGACTACATTTTTCCTCCGTGGAAGAAAGTAGTAATGGTCTCAAAGGATTCTAACAGTACCGCCTCTGTGCCAGACGTCAGGATGTCATACGTAGGATCACTGCTTGGCAACTTTTAACTAAACGCTCAGCTGCTAATCCTAACCCTGATATCTGTATTTGAATCATCAAATTGTTACCATCTTTGTGGACAGCATTGTAAATGTCTGCATTTTGTAACCGGCTGATAAAGCTTTAAATTCTGACTCAAATAGCTGAGCTTAAAATGTGGTCACTTTTCTTCTTAAATGCTGTGGGATTTTGTAAATATTGGTCTCGGGCCAAACAAATGTCCTCCCTGAACCGTTCACGTGCAGACATACCACACAAACGAGCTCACACCAGGGTCGGAGATTTATGTCCAGAATACTCCCTGCTGCATACTGTTTTCTTACAGTTTTCTTTTCAGAAGCTATTAGACTCAAAATATAATCTTTTAAATATAAAAATGTAAAATTAAAAAAATGGTCAGCACTAAATATTAAATTGTATTAAATTGTATTAAATTGTTCATTAGCCTTCAACAATATGTTCCTTAAAGCCAGGTCAAAGGTCAAGGTTCAACAAGAAGTGACCAAACCATATATGCTTTTAGTTAATAGTTCAGCTGAGTGCTGCCATCATAGGGTGCATGACTTATTTAACTTTTTAAAGTCAGAGCTCAGATCTCAGATATAGTTTTGTCATGGAGACAGGAGGTTTTGAACCCAGGAAGGAAGACCTAACACGAGATTTAGAAGTAAACCAAACTTTATTCTTTACAACAACAACAACAACAAAAAAGGGAAGCAATTAACAGATGCATCGTTACAAACAGGCACAAAGAGGTCTGGACATGACGTAGAGATGCAGAATGCATCACAGAGATGCTTAGATATATGGGCTCAAAGAAACGAGTGGATCAGGAACAACTGCACTAAATGAAACTGGGCTCAGGTGAGAGCTGGCGTGGCAGGACTGAGGAGCAGGATCCACTCAGATGAAGAATAAGAGAGTGGCTAAAAACACAGTAGAACAAAAAACTGCCAGGATCTGAACCAAATCAAGTAAAATCACAACAGAACTCCAACAGGACCCTAAAACACAAGGAAATTAAATTAACAAGCAGTACACCCATGTCCCCATCACAGAAAGATTTGAATAGTGAATGTTTGTAGTCTTCCAAATGAGTGTTTTTTTTCTAGACTTTTATTTAAGAGGGAATGTAAGTTATGTTTGTAGTGAAAGATATTCAAGTGGATAAGAGTTACACTGTGTGAGAGAACAGAGGAAGGTTTTATTTTCTTGTTCGAGGCAGCGTAGAGTGAATTTTATCCACCAGCAGGTAGAATGGAGGAGCCAGGGGGTGATGAATGGTGGCCTTGGCCCCCATTGGCCATCTTTGGCCACCCCAAACATTTAAGGAAACTGTACTTTTAGTATAATATATTCATATGCCTAGATGAAGCAAAATGGAAGTCAGCACGTTGCTTACTCAAGGTTAACATAAATACATGTATGATGGCAGCATCTTTGTTTCAGATGTGGCAAACCAATTTTTCAAAGGAACCTTACTTATTCCTAGATGTAGCCACACGCCACAATGGAAGTCTGTACTTCAAATTTATTCAAGTTATACAGATCACACTGTACATGGACAGATAAAGCACAAACCCATCTCTTCCATTTTGGTGTGTGGCATTTGTGTGCGTGTGATCTCTTCCATATGTGTGTGAGTAGGCGGCGTGTAAACCAGCCGTCCCGATCATTTGAGGAAACTATGCTAATTTCCTGTTCCTTAAAATTATGGTTTCCTGAAATAATTGGGGTGGCCATAGATTAATCTATGGTTGCCAAGATCACCATTGGACTTCAATGTACCACTTGTTCTCTTATATTCCACGACGGGTGCGGAGAGTTATAAACTGATTTTTGCCTGACACAGCGGTCGAGGCAGGTGGTCAGTCATATTTTAAATAATTGACAGCTTCTCCAAGAACAGATGGAAATAAAAAATAAATAAATAAAACTGCATTGCAACACAACAAACGTCCCCCTCTGGCAAGGTTGCTGTCCCAGTATTTACTCCTCTATCCCAGATATATATTTTAGAAAGTTATGGAAAGGCAAATTTTGTCCTGACAACGTCTCTAACATGTTTCAGAGCAAAAAAAATATGTTTTTACGTTAGAGGGAAACTTTCTACTCTTAACAGGAATCGCATGAAGTTATCAAGTGACAACAAAGTTTACCGCCCAACGCAGATCGTGTGATTCTCCAACGTAAATGGGACGGTCTCTGTTAGTGGGGGGGTCAGCCATGGGTCAGTTGTCACCATTGTTTGACGGATGATCCTGATCCAGCTGCACTCAGCAGATCTCCTTGTTGATGTGCAGCAACAAGGCCCGCTTGGGCTTCTCCAAGTTCAAACTCCCAGTTCCAAAGACTAACGTACAAATGACGTGTTTGGGACTTATTGAAAGGATGACTCAGCAAAAGCAGCACAAATATTTGCTGCTGGTCAGACAGAAGAGCCTCTGGGCTCCATTCTTGAAGTACTTACAGACACTTTCAGCTCCCCGTCGGTCCACGATGGTTCTTCTGATCACAGGTTCAAGCTTCTGTGTTCATTAGGGAACCACAAAAACAAAGCAGAAGAATGTGGAGAGATGGGTTATTTATTTAAACAGGAAATGCAGTAAAGATCGTGGCTCAACAACATCTAACCCACAGCTGTGGAGAGTAAATCAGGACAGTAAAATAAGACTTATTGTTGTGGAGCTAAAGTGCACGAAAGCCCCGTCTTTTTGTCCGTGATAAATGCCGCTGTTTACGTGATTCTCCCTCTTCCCATGAGGAAGAAGCTTCTTGTATAAACTGAGGTGCAGTTTGGATTTGGTGACATTTACTCTGCAAAGTGATGACAAAAGAGAAACGTATCAAAACCAGTTTATATTTGAACATTAAAAAAAAAAAACATCCTTCCAGGCATTTTTATCGTCTGTCTCACTATCAAGAACAAAAAACAGGCTGCAAGTCAACTTTTTGTTCAGGAACATATTTTCTTCTTCTCTGTTTTTACTTGTGTTTCTTTTCAATACAGTAAATGCTGTTCAATCCTTTTGTAGACTGTGCGTGAGCCGTCGTGTCGAGCAGAGTGTCAAGTATTAATTTGAGGTACAGTTTTGGCAGCTAAAGAGCGTTGGTTGCAAAGTTTTTGATAGTAGCACAAAATGTTTGGCAAAATGTGATGAATAAATCCATTATCTTTGGCTCCCTTGAATGAAATGCCTAAAATATAATCCTAAAGAATGCTTTGAGGCACTGTCAGATCAACACCGACTATAACGATGAATTTGAGCAGAAAAGCCTTAAAATATTGTTTCGTTCAATACCAGTCGAAAAGTCCTGCTGTCCAAATATGACTGAAGGTTTCCTCTATCAAAGGACATCGAGAAATCTTAATTTGAATATTCAACCTTTATTTACACAGGTTAGTTCCCGTTGAGCCTCGAGGATTAATTTACAAGAGAGACCTGTTACATACAGACATACAAAGTACAGTAGATAAGACAAAGAGAACACAAGAGGGTGGAGGAGGTAAATGTCTCACACCGTGTCCTGGCTGGAGCACAGTGTGAAAGTTGAAAAAATAAAGACCTTGCAACATAAACAGCAACATACAATGACATCATAATACATTTATGCATGAGGAAGTCAACAAAGGTGGTGAGTTGTTTGTGGACACAGCCAGAAAGTTCCATAGTCCTAATAAGATGGTACAGTGTCTATCAGAGGCTCAGTTCTGATAAGGCCCA
>JARVLU010000324.1:28190923-28205105 GCA_031762415.1 Simpsonichthys santanae
TCTATCTATCTATCTATCTATCTATCTATCTATCTATCTATCTATCTATCTATCTATCTATCTATCTATCTATTTATACAT
Source organism: Simpsonichthys santanae (assembly GCA_031762415.1). Taxonomy (NCBI): domain Eukaryota; kingdom Metazoa; phylum Chordata; class Actinopteri; order Cyprinodontiformes; family Rivulidae; genus Simpsonichthys; species Simpsonichthys santanae. The sequence continues at coordinate 28,191,005 of JARVLU010000324.1, forward strand.
GTATGTATGTATGTACGTATGTACGTACGTACGTATGTATGTACGTACGTACGTACATACATACGTACATACGTATCTGTCCGTCCGTCTGTCCTTTTGTCTGTCTAGCTATCTATGTATCAGCTATCTAGATAGATAGCTGATACATAGACACATGTACATAAATTGGCCACTCCAATCATCTGAGAAAACTTTCTAGTTTTTAATATTCCTCAAAGTATAGTTTCCTCAAATGAATGAGGTGGCTGTAGATTTTTCCGTGGTAGCAAAGACCACCACTGGCCACCCTCTAGCTCCGCCATTGTCCATTGGTCATCGTGGACAAAATTGCTCCCTTCACTTGCAATCCCCTATTCAATTCCAGTCCAGAAAAACACTAATCTTGAAATCTACAAACATTCAATACTCAAATCCCTCAGCGATAGGGGACATCTGCATACCACTTGTTTATCCATAATGGGAACTGGTTGATCTACAATAATTTCTGATCTTTAATCTTAAAATGAGCTATTTCAGACTGAAATGACCCATTTGGACCTGACATAAGACATGTCTGAGACCCTGCCTAAAGGACATCTCATTTCAAAATGGTTCAGGCAGTCAAATAAAACATAATACAATACTCTTGTTGTTTACCTTGGGTGCCAGGACGTAGAAGTAGCCAGTGCCATTAGCTCTACAAATGAGCTTACACCTGTCTTTGGGGGAGACTCCAGAGTACTTTGGTACCCACACCACCGAGTGGGTTAAACGGTTACTATTAAAGCTATGGCCAGACGTAAGACACTGCTCCTCACGATATGTCCTACCTACACAAAGTGGAGGAAAGGTACAGCAGGTAAGAACAGAGCATTCATTGGGCATCATTTTCTGTCCTATGTTCAAAGTGTTGTCTTTGAACAGCTCCTACCTGTCTCCGGGCAGTGATTCAGGTTGCAGGAGCGATATTTGACCCGAACTCCTTGGCAGTATTTACCCCCGTTTGATGGAACTGGGTTGGTGCACTCCCTTTTAGAAAGTTGAACGCCACCGCCACATGTACGTGAACAGGAACCAAATGGACCCCATTTGCCCCAGCGTCCATCCACCTGGAAAAAAAAAGACAAAGCAGAACAGTGTCCATCAAAGACTATCTCATGTGAACTGATAGTTAGAACTAAAGTTCTCCTACCTTCACATGTTGGACATGTTTGACAGAGCAGACTCCTCGGTCACAGACCTTTCCATCACCACAATGGGTGCCATCTGCCCAGGGGAAGTGCCGAGTCATGCACACCAGGTGGCCGCTGGACTTTCCCGTGCACCACAGACGACTGCATGGCGGCTGCATAAAAGGACACGGTTTGGAGTTTTCTCCGAAGGCGAGCTCACACTGACGGTTGAGACTGTAGGACGATCCTGGCAGATTGTCGGGAAGAACTAAAGGCTTTTGAGGCTGGTCAAGCAAACACTCCCCTGAAAGAGAAAGTCGAAGTAAATAACTATTTTGTACAATGTTACGTGTTCGCTAACTTTTTCCAGAATAGAAGATAATTTTAGTTGCTATGGGAGAAAGAGATAAAGAGATAACAATGCTGAGGTTCTTCTTGGGAGCAATAAGGATGGATACAAATAGGAAGATCATCAGAGGTATGGCACAGTTTGAACAACTTAGAGAGGCCAAACTGAGACGGTTTGGACATGTCCAGAGGGACAGTGGGTATATTGGTAGAAGGATGTTAGAAATGCAGCTGCCAGGAAAAAGAAAAGAGGAGATATGTGGATGCAGTTAGAGAGGACATGAAGGTAGTTGGAGTGAGGACAGAGGATGCAGAGGACAAAGTGAGGTGGAGGAGGATGACTCGCTGTGGAGACACTGAAGAAGGACGAGGATGAAGAAGAAAAAGAAGAGAAAAAGAGGAAGAATAAATAAATAAGATGAATAATCAGACAAAAAAAGAAGACAAAAAAGAATATGGCAAAGACAACTCCCATTCATTTACTTTTAAGAGCAGCTGGACATTTCACAACTCATCTGAATAGATGAGACAAAATTGACTTATTGTGACAAAAAAAATCTGCACTTTTACTTTTACTTAGAAGACAGGAGACAGTAAATACTGACATCAGAATTTAATCTCCACTGTAAACATGGTGGAGGGAGCTTCATGTTTGGGACTGATTGGCTCATTTATGACAGAAGCATGTCAGAAAAGTTAGGGGAACTGTGAATTTAATATGTCATGTGTAACTTTTTCAAAGAGAAAATTATGTCATCAATTACCTGGGACCTAAAGAGTTACAAGATGCCATCTGATGACAATAATATAAAGCACAAACTATGGCACACATGTACATCACTTGGTGATGTATTTTTGGACTTAAAATGGTAAATGGACTCTACAAAGTACCTTATTGAGATATTAAAAGCTCTTTACACTAAAATCTGTGCCTTCATTTGCCCAGTCATACATCAATCTACAACATTATACAAAGAATAATCAGTGCTTTATCACATTCATACACTGATGGGACACTCATAGGAGACAATGAGGAGTTCAGGGTCTTGCCCAGACACTTCGGCATGTGACTGCTGATGAAATTGAACCCCCAACTCGTGCATTGAAGGACAACTGCTCTAATCACTCAGCCACAGCTGCCCCATACTTAAAAAGTATGTGATTTTTATTTTTATTTTTTTATTTTTTTAACGATGAAGTAGGATTCCATACCTAATGATGGCTATTCAGTTAAGACATACTAGAAATATTGTTAAACTGAAGCTGGTTTTATTACAAATGATCCACATTGTCTCCTGGTTTAATCTTTTAATCTGCTACCAAAAACATCTGATTGAGGTTCTTGTTGCATCAGAATGGTAAATTCATGTCTGTGACAATTAATGAGAAGTTAAAAATCTCAAACTTTTAAAGCAGCTCTACAGCCAGCACACTATTTGAAGAGTTAATAATTATAAGGGAAAAAAAAGTGGTCTTCTTATAAATAAATAAAAAACTGCATCATCCTTGTCATTAAACATGTGTGGGATTGAGGGCTTGTGTGCTGGGTGCAGCCATTTTTCTTGTTTTTTTGGTTTCTTTGAAGAGTTAACAGGATTAAATCCTGTGCATGGAGTTTATCCCAAAATTGTACACACAAACATGCCAATCCCAGCCCATCCTCAAAACTCTCTTTATAAACCCACAGCCCACCCTTGTTCTCCGATTCGCAACAAGGGTGGGCTTGTCAGACATTGTTAGATCTTTAGATTAGCTGGAAATTACAGGCAACCAGTGGGGACTGAAAGGTCAAAGCATGGCACACAAAACTTTAAACTCGTACACAGTGACAGTTTCTGGTGGGTTTATTTTGTTTGTGTGTCGCTTTTTTTTTTGTACCCATTTAAAGTTTAAGAACAGGTTGAGATCGTTTTGGCCCCAAGACCTCTAGTCATTCGCTGTACCAGATAAAACTGCGAGTCTCTGAGCACCAGGAGTCCTGAGGGAAACTTCAGCGGAAACCAACTACAAGATGGTTCGATCAGTCTTTCGCCCCATAGCCTGGTCGGACGACCGCTTTGCATGTCAGGACTGCTGCGGACCTCCATCAGAGTTTCCTCTGGCTTGGCCCTGTCCAGACATAGCTCACCATCCTTCGGGTCCTATCGCGCACGCTCTGGCTCCACCTCCCCAGCGGAGCAGGCGAGACAGGCTAGTGGTGGGCCCGATTCCACCTGTGGGGTTTGCTTGTTTGTTTTTATGCTTTTACAAACCTAGATATGCTAGTGAGTTGTGAAGCAAGGCACATCTGTAATGATGTCTTGCTTTGGGTGAAGACAACGGGAGTAAACCATTCCGAGCTGTGGAACAACCGATTCTGCAGCCTGCGTTCATGTGGAACAGCTTGTTCATACTAAACGTTTACTTGTGCAACATGCAAGAATGTTTTTGTTTTTACATCCCCAAAAAATTATTTTGTCCAACGAGATGACAGGCAGGACGAGACGAGAGACAGGACAAGATGAGAGACAGGACAAGATGAGAGGCAGGACGAGACAAGAGATGGGACAAACGAGAGGTGGGACAAGACAAGATTGGCAGGACGAGATAAGACGAGAGATGAGATGAGAGGTGGGACGAGGCGAGAGACGAGATGACAGGCAGGACGAGACGAGAGACAGGACAAGATGAGAGACAGGACAAGATGAGAGGCAGGACGAGACGAGAGATGGGACAAACGAGAGGTGGGACAAGACAAGATTAGAGGCAGGACGAGACAAGACGAGAGATGAGATGAGAGGTGGGACGAGGCGAGAGGTGGGACAAAATGAGAGGTAGGAAAAGACGAGACGAGAGGCAGGACAACATGAGAGGTGGGACAAGACGAGAGACGAGATGAGAGGCAGGACGAGATGAGAAATGAGATGACAGTCGGGATGAGACAAGAGGTGGGACAAGACAAGATGAGTTAAGAAGAGGGAGGATGAGAGATGAGAGGCAGGACAAGATGAGAGGTGGGGCAAGACAAGGGGCGGGACAAGACAAGAGGCGGGACGAGATGAGCAGCAAGACGAGATGAGAGACGAGATGAGAGGCGGATGAGACGAGAGGCGGGACGAGACGAGGGGCAGGACGTGACGAAGGGCAGGACGAGACGAGAGGCGGGACGAGACGAGGGGCGGGACGAGACGAGAGGCGGGACGAGACGAGAGGCGGGACGAGACGAGAGGCGGGACTCAGCAGCAACATCTGGCCAAGCGGACGTACTGCATCTGGAGTTAGTTGAAGCCTCCTGTCTGTGTTTTTAAGCGTCTCTCCAATGTAAAAGCAGAGCACCAGCTAGTGAGCTAATATTAAAATCAACAGGGACAGAGGTACGAAGGAAAACTATTACTTAGAAGAATACATTACTTTACAAGATTAAACATTGTACTTGTAATGTATTTCAATGTGGCCAATTTTCTTTCTAAAGGACCATGAGAGTAAAGTTACTGTGAGGATACAGAAGCATTTAAAAAAAACAATTTTGAAGGATTAAATAAATATATAAAAATATGGACAAAAATAAATGCACAGCTGATTTTTCTCCAAAAGACAACAGAAGGGTTAAAAAAAAAAAAAAGTAGTGCACTGGGTGTAACAAAGGGACCTCTCACCCTGGAATGCTTGTGATGCCATTTATCCTCAAGAGATAACAAGGATGGGAACGAATGAGCAACAGCTGCTGGCAAACGTATTCCTGACGATTTGACACCAAATCTGGCAGCGGAGCCGGAGTGATTAGCTGCTAGTTCACTGCTGTATATACAAATCACACTGCACTCAATAAACCGCACCTCACCTCTTCCTTCCTGCTCTCTCGCTCTCTCTGAGTAGAACTCGTGCGAAACAATAGTTTGGCAGTGTCTGTGTTTGCATGCAGATAGATAAGAAGGTAATGAATGGTTGTTAAAACACATCACTTCATAAGAACCTCTTCAAACACGAAGGAATATGTTTTTTTTTTATCGTTCTCTCTGCGGTTCGAGGTCCAGATTTATGATGAGCAGCTGCAAACATCAGGTTACAACAGCGTTCCGTAACTCGAGAAATCACTTCTTGTCCAAATCAAGAGTTCTTCGATGTTTCTCTTTCTTTCATTTTCAAACCGAACATGGAGAGAAGCAAAGAGAAAGAATTGTCTGTTTGGGGTAAACCAGCATGGATAGATACACCTCTTGTCCAAACCACTGGGGTGACTCTCCCAAGACCAAGCCCTGTAATTTGGGACAGATGTCGGTGCAGTTTTAAAATAAAAGTTTAGGATTGCTCCCAGACCAAGTCCTGTGGTCTGGCCTGTTTAGCAAAGAATCTGCGTCCTAAAAGAATACATATTTTCAGTTATTTCTCGTCTTTCTCCTCAGAGCTGCTTTATGTGTGGTTTGGCTGATTCGCCCTCATGTTCAGCTTATTGCTTACATTTTTTATGTAATTGCAGTTATATTGAGAGTCAGATGTGTGAAACTATTTTTTTTAACAATTTTGAAAAGAAAGAGCCTGATTTTAACTGACAGTGACTTATGGCTCCTGCAACTTATTAAATCACTGCCTCGGGAAACAAAGAGTTTAAAGTGTCTGTTTTATGATCTTTGAAGTTGTAGTTATGAGGAAAAGTTGTAAACTTTTAACCATTTAACTTGTGCATTGCAAAATACATACGGTATATATATTTTGAGATAGGAGTTGTTTTAATTTCGCAGCAAGGCTGTTCGGACAAGCTGTTAACTCATGTCAAACTATAACAGGTTGTCCAAACTGAGACCTTAAAGTGAGTTGTCTACAACAGGTAAGATGTTAATTGTTCATAAGCTTTTCACAGAAGCCTGTTTCAGAAGATCTGAACTATCCATCCATTCATCCATCATCTTCCTCTTGTTCTGGAGTCAGATCTTGAGAGCAGCAACTGAAGCTGAGATATTTCTTTACACGGCCAATTCTTCCAGCTCTTCTTGGAGGACTCCAAAGTGTTCCCAGGCCAGCGTGTCCTGGGTCTTTATTGGGGGTGTCCTCCCAGTCAGACATGCCCGGAACACCTGAGGCGTCCAGGGTTCATCCTTACCAGATGCTTGAACCACCTCAAATGGCTCATCTGGATGTGGGGGAGCAGCAGTTCTACTCCAAGTTTCTCCAGGATAACTGAACTTCTCACTATCTCTGAGGGACAGTCCAGTTTCCCTGCAGAAGAAACTCATTTTGACCACTTTATCCGCCATCTCGTTCCCAGAGGTTGTGATCGTGGGAACGTATACAAACAGAGAGCTTCTCCTTGCAGCTCAGCTCCCTCTTCACCACAACAGACCGCCCCAGACTCCACAATACTGCCGAAGCTGCAACGATCCCTATGTCAGTCTCATGCTCCCTTCTTCCCTCACTCCTGAACAAAACCCCGAGATGTTTAAGCTCCTCCACTTAAGGCAGCAACTCACGATCTGAACCGTTGTTTTAATTTTGGCTTAAGGTTCGTTTTTCACTCAACTGCATGAATGAGGGACCATGAACTCACCGTGCCCACTGTCCAGAAACTCAGTGATGATGGCGGCGCTGCAGGGGGACCAGGGGCTGGTGCGATTGATCTGAATAAGGGTGGGCGACATCATGTGGTTCTCCTGCAGTTTCCCAAACACATCTTCACAAGCTTTCACGTTGTCGTGTGGCATGTTGAACACATGGCCTGTTGGGAAGGAACGAGACATCAGTGTGGCTCATAAGCACATGCATGAAGGAACTACAGGAACAAGAAGAACTCCTATTGATTGAAAGAGGGTGACATACCAAGTTCATGAGCAGTGGTGAAGGCTGAAGGCAAGCCGTCATCTTCAATCACCGAGCAGCTCCTCTTCGGGTCGCACATGGTGCCGACATCCGCCATGCCAAGAGTGTCGCAGGTGGATGCTCCACACAGGTCCTGTGGATTTCAACAACAGGACGTCTGAGACGGGCAAGTGAAGAGCACGAGGCCGTCAATAACAGTTTCTGTTCGCATTAGACACAGAGAGGACCTGCCATAAAACATGGAGTCAAGCTGCAAAGGTTTTAACAGCAAAACCAAAAGAGTTAATATTTTTCTTCTTACGCTGCAACTTAAATTGCAGAAAGCTGGAAAAGAATGTGATGCTTGGCTTAATGATGAGAAATAACTCGCTCATGCTCCCAATGAAATATCAGTTCCATTTGCTTAATGGTTGTTCTGTAGTTTTTAAATGATGGGTTTATTTAAAAAGACTACACCTTAAAAAAACTGAATTAAAAAGATTTTTTAGCCAGTTTTTAAATTTGATATGATGCATTTCTGGAATAAGTTCCTTCACTTTTATGCAAACATCCTTTCTTTGGTACCAAAGATTCATCACCACTGAATTCCAGGCAGGGAATGTTGTTTCTGCCATTTATTTATTCATCCATTCATTCATTGTTTGTCTACGGTTTCGTTCTGAGCCGCGCCGTCTGCCATTCAATGCTTTTAAAATAAGATGAACAAGTAAAATATTTAAAGAAATGCTCTTGATCCAACAGTGACTCTCAGAATTATGACAGAATTTCTTCACTTGGCACGTTTTTCTCTTCCAGACTGAAGTTTACATGAACGTGTCTGCAGCTGAGTCTGGCTTCATGTCGAGATGTCACCTGGTTGACAGGTTTTAGGAATTAACTTGACTTGGAGGAATGTCGTCTCACAACAAGTAGAATTATTGAACGTTCTTTGTAGGCTGTCGTTTTTTTTTTTGTTTTTTTTTTTTTTGTTTTTTTTTTTGGAAGGGGTCAGATTTGTGTGCTGGAGATTTGGAAAAGATTTAGTTGTGCCTTCCACCACCCAGTCTTTAAAAGCTTTTAGTGGTTAACAATGTTTAGAGCACACCTTCTGCTATGAGGTCATGCAGCCAAAGCATTTCCACGGCAGAGCTGAGTTTTCCAAATGACCTATTTCTCCACCGCTGGTCTTTAAAAGACAATTTTAGCCAGTGACCGTTTGGACCTTAACCCTATAATCACAAGACAAAATCAGCTCTAACACCACAAAGAACTGCCCATGAGCCTGGTACCAAAACAGCCCTTAAACGCTTTGCCTTTCCAAATATGCACCTCGATGCTCGGCATGAAACACCACTAGATGAGCTCAAGCGTTCCTCAAAGGTCTGAGGACATCAATAAAACCTGGGGCCAAGTGAAGACCTCGAGTGCTCTGACATATCTTTCCAAGAAACCGCTACAAAAAAAAAAAAAAGAAAGAAAAAAAAGGGCACAGTTGTTGACCGGTGCAAATCGAATCCAGATGTGCTCATGTGCAGAGACGACATGTGAACGCTTAGGTCAGTTGAGTTTAATTAAAAAAAAAAAAAAAACTCACACACTGAGATGAGCAGAGAAGAAACAAATACTGTATGTCTCTGCTGTGACCTACTTCCCACATCTGTCAGCTTTCTTTGTGTTTTGAGGTTTTCCTGCAATTCTTATCATCGTTGAAAGATTGTTGTGCTTTTACCCATTGTGCTTCGGGGTGCACATGCAGTTTTTGGGCAACAGTCACCAGTATCACAGTTTCTGATGTCCAAACATGGACATAAGTCTTTCTCCGCTCAGTATCCAACAAGTAAAACACATGAGCTGCAGCACAGCCTCTCTCCCGGGGGAAAACCTGCAGATTTATAGTTGGATTAAATCTTTTGGCCGCTCTTGGAGAGTAATCAGTTCGTAGCATAATGAACTGAGTAATCTCGCAACATTCTTTTCACAGCAATCAGGCTGTTTGTGGAATTTAAACACAGCCACAGTTGCCTCTGGACATCGTCAAGTTGGTCTTCATAAAAGCTGCAAAATGACTCTGCGTGCTGGTTAACGGCTCACAGTGGATCAGACTCAAATGCAGATTTTAAGTCTTGGTTAACAATAAAACACTTCAAGTAAACTGACTCATTTAGAAGATGGACAGTTGTTGGAATTTTTACCCAGGTGAAGGTCGATTACTGGCAGATGAATGCTAAGACATTGTTTGGCGCCAGAAATCTCTTCAGTCTGAGGAGAGGACGTGTCTGTAAGCAAACAGACTCAAGGATTTTATAAAATGCATTTGGCAGTTTTACACTATATGATCTGACAGGTTTTTATGCAGACTATGCTATCATTTCTATGGTTAGCCATGATTATCACAGCATTGCCTTCAGTTATGAGGTGACATACAGTAGTTGCATCCGGTTTGATCACATCACTTAGCCTCTTGTCTCACAAGTAAGAAACTTGCTGACCAGAAAGTGCTTCCCCGATACACCTGACTCATGGTGTCATTATATTTTACAATCACTAACGACAGTCTGAACATAACTGTCAACCCAATACTAAACTGAACTAACAGGGACAACCCATCTGAACACAGAATTTAAAAAAGTCCACCCATTTCTGTACCAGGATTACCCAGCATGCCCTTTGGCTCACCCAGCCTCTTGCGTTCAAGTGCAACGTGTAATTTCAATAATTCTGACTGAAATGTAACAGTAACATGTAAAGAAACTAAAAATGCAGCTGTAATATTTAAAAACGGTCAATTTAAGCATAAATGGAACACTCAACCTTGATCTTTTAGAGTAACTACAATGTCGGTGTGGATGTTAGATTTTAAAGGTTGCAAATGAATGCATCAGAAATCTTCATATGGTCACAGCAGATGCCTGCAGGGCCTTCCTGAAGGCTCAGAGCCCAGTGTGTTGCTCCCACCTACATCAACAATCTGATTGGTTAATTTTCCTGTCACTTATTAAAAATTTTATCCTGCAGAGCCTCTGACTGAGCTCAGCCTTCTCTCCTGACAGTGAAGTCCTGACCAGTGAGGAAGAAGCTTCAAACGTGTTTCTGCCTAGAGACACAAATTTAAAAGAACCTGATTGGATAACTGGATTTTCATGAATTCAAAGGTTTCTTGCTCAACTGCAAGTACTTTATAGAAAATAAGATAAATAAGCAAAAAAAAAAAAAAAAAAAAAAAAAACCTACTACTTTGAATATACATGTACAGTATATATTTTAAATAAAATAAACATTGAATAAAAATTCAAATGTAACATTTCATACTGTATGTGCTAAATTAAAAAAAACAGTAAATGTGTTTTGTTTTTGTTTTTTGGTCATTCCTTTCACATTCATTCCTCGCTGTGCACTAAAAGACCTTTACAATACTAACGTCTAAAGGTGATTAAAAAACAGAAACTTTGTTTGATGCATGGAACAACACTTGAGCTTCAAACCGTCAACATAAAAAAGATGAAAAGTTTCCACCTCACTGTGTTGTTCAAAAGTTCAATTTATGTATGCTGCCATGTTGTATTTTCAGAACCAGGGTTTGGATTTGACACTGAAAGTCCTGCCTACTTCTCCACACACTGTCATGGAGGGCCTTTAAAGCATCAAATAACTCATTTCTACTAAATTTATTTAAAATAATGTATTTGAGCTAATTAAAAAAAAAACAACTAAAAATCAAGAAAAGTCAACACCTGGAGAAAAAAAAATGTTTGTATGTTTTAGTCAAGCAAGAGGATTTAACCCTTTACTGGAGGCAGCCTGCAGGGGGCGCTGGTACAGTTTTTGGTTCCACTTCAGCATTACGTTCCTGTGTCTAAATATTCAAACAAATTCTCTGTTTAAACCCTACAAATTGCTTCTTTTATATTTTTATGAATAATAATCTGTTTTATAACAAACATATGGATTTAGATTTGTGAAATGGGGTTTAATGTGTAACTTAAACAGCTCAAAATTAGCTTGTTATTGAAAAATAGTACAAGCATTCTCACAATTCAATGGATTTCCATTAAAAGCCTTGCTGTATTTTTATTTTGATGACATGCTTGACATGGGTCATCATATTTACTTTAAGCCTCAGCTTCTATTGATTCTCATCTTCACTCAACTAAACATGCTTATTGAATGAAGTCATGCATCTTTAACAGTATCCTAATGTCCTTGTTAGATATTGTTTATTTCATTTAAAACAAATTACATAAATTATTTAAACTAAACTGCAACTGATACACCATATTTTTTATTCTTTATCCAACAAACTGTTTTCAATGCAATAACAATCTAAAAAATGTAAATTGCTGCATAAATCTACAAAGCACCGTGTATAATCTGCACATTGCAACTTTTTTCAACAATTATTGATCTTTCAGGCGCTCGTGAACAGTTTATTTTATAAGAAATTCCACCCGTCCTTTATTTTTCCAACACAGCCTGGGCCACTGATGAGAAGTTTGCATACTTTGACCATTTCTTCTGATTGTTCTGCTTGTTACAGTTTGTGAAACCTCATGACGCAGATGAGGTCACCTGAATGCATGTGAACTGAAGCTGTGACGGGATCTCTTGACGCCTGTTTTTATTTCTTTTCTTTTTCAGTTTTATACTGCAAATTGTATCCACATGGTCGGGTTTGTTAAGGTCATCTGAACTGGCTGCAGAATTTATAACGTCAGCTGTGCTTACAGTCAAAATCTGGAAACACTTTGACTGTACATGTCATTTTTTTTTCACTCTTCTCTGAAGCTGGATGCATGAACATCAAACAGAACCAGAACAACAGAAAATACAGACGTTTGTGTCTGAGTTGTAGTGAAGGTGCAGCTGAGGCTGTGCAGAGCGTCCCCTGTCAAACAGCTTGTTTCACTGATGTGATTCTTATGTACCTCTCCCTTTAGGAGCCGGTTTAATGAGGAGCAGGCAGGGCGGTGGGTATGACTGGAAACCCCCCAGCCAGAGGAGCATGGGAAGGGCTGGAGGAAACAAGACACGTCCAACAAGTGTATCCCGGAGGGCAATGACGTTCACTGCATTTTATAAAACACTGCATGTCACAGTGACCCAGGCCAAAAGGAATTCAGCGCTGGCTCTTTTAGTGGCTCTGAATGTGCACTTTCTTACTTCAGCTCATTAAATCCGTCCTTTCTCAGTTACAGAGCAGTGTTTCTGTTGGGCTGACCAGCCATCTTCAGCTCCAAGTCACAAAGGAAGCTGTTCATGTCACTGACAAGTGGAAGGGCCCTGACCTCATCACTGACACTGTCATCCACCAAATATGTGGGAGTGCAGATACAAGTCAGAGCCGTCCCTATGTGCTATACTCTCCTTGGATCCAGGAAAAACCATCAGAACCAGTGCTCAGCTCTTTAGTGGCTTCACATCAGAGTCAGAGCTGATGGGAGAGCATCAGAACCAACTAACTAGATGACATGGTGGATTCTGAGGAGCAGCCTGTCATAAAAAATACCAAGTTTCTTGCAAAGTCGTGCAAAATTTCCAAAAACCTCAAACACATCAACCCACTTTTTTTTTGTTTGTTTGCTTGCCAAATGTGTCTGCTGAATGGGAATCATTAATTTCTACCCTGACATCTGCGACTTTACCTCTCTGGTGAAAAGGATCGCTGTGTCCCAGTAGTCCGGGTGCTTGTCGTTCTGTTTGTTCAGCTTCTTCTGCCAGGTGCAGAAGTTGCGCAGCGTCATGGCTGCGTTCCCGGACACCTTGGGTCCTTTGTCCTCCTCGTGTATGATGATAATCTTCACCACCGTGATGCTGATGGAGTTGAGGATGCTGGGGTGCCTGTAGAGCCTCGCTGCGACCGCCATCAGCGTCAGCAGGTAGTGCTTCAGCTCGTCTCCGTGGAAATGCGCCATGGACTCGTCCGCCACGACGAGCGTCTCCACGAACCTGGGCACCGAGGCGAACCTCTTGGCTCTCCCCATCCTCCTCGTGGTTTCGTTCGCGTTCCTATAGTCCGTGATGTGCTTGTACTTCTCCAGCGACTGCGCGACCGAGAGGCTCACATCGCTGTCCACTGCGCACCTGGAGGCTGAGCCGTGCTTCAGATCCGTGCTGGGTCTGCGCCGGATGGTGTGCGCAACCTGCGCGCTCCGGGTGCCGTTCTGCGCCGGGCTGATGAAATACTCCCAGCCCTGGAAGCCAAACGCGCCGTTCAGACCTTTGCAGAGGCTTAAAGCTGCGTAGGAGTCCCTGTCCCCGTTGACATACCCGGAATAAAAGCACCGGCTCAGGTCCGGGCTGAGCGCAGCACCCGGGAGCATGAACGCGTCTTGGCTCGACATGGAAGGCGCAATAAAGTTAGAATCCTGCCGTAAGTCGATCACTAACTCCTGCTGGAAAGCTTTTAACTTTATGACACATGTTTCATCCCTGATCTCCACGTCGTTGTCAGAATCCCTCCTGTCAGGGTTGCCCAGTCTCACCGGAAAGCAAGTCTCACTTTCCATGCAGCAAGCGGAGCTCAGGAGCGGGAGCGCAAAGCAGAGGACAGTTGTTCTGATAAACATGACTGTGTTTGCATTCAGCAGGGAACGCAGCAATCATCAAGGTGCACAAAGTGTTGAGCTCAGTGGAAGCTGTGAGAGCCACAGATCAGGACCATGATCCAGAGCGCGCGCACAGTGTTCTCAGAACAAGGCCGGTCCACTCAGAGGAAACTCCTCCCGGTCATGACCCACTTCCATCTTCCACCTGTGAGGACTGAGTCTGGCCGCTGCCTTCTCGGAACTTTATGTGTGAACGTATGGAAACCCAATCTCTGTTGCTGGTGGGGGTGG
>JARVLU010000324.1:28209287-28226666 GCA_031762415.1 Simpsonichthys santanae
TGAGGACAGAGGATGCAGAGGACAGAGTGAGATGGAGGAGGATGACTCGCTGTGGCGACCCCTGAAGAGGGAAAAGCCGAAAGAAGAAGAAGAAGAAGATTGACTGAAAATATATATTTTTTAAACGTCAATCAAAAATAAGTTTCACACTATCAGATTAATATTCTCTGACAGTTCTGGTTAGTAAACGTTATAGACATGTGGACATGTTTTCTGATTGATTATGTCTAGTTTGGAATACATTTGCTCTTCATGTTTGTTTGTTAGGTAACATGTCATGGAAGTAGTGCTTTCTGGACAACTGTCACATTTATTTAAAAACTGTTGCCTCCATTGAGGTGGCACGGTGGCTCAGTTGATAGAGCTGCTTCCTCTCAATAAGAAAGTCACCGGATCAAATCCCTGGGACCGGGACTTTCTGGGTGGAGTTTGCATGTTCTCTCCGTGCATGTGAGAGTTTTTTCAGGGTACTCCAGTTTCCTCCCACAAAACAAAAACATGCATGTTAGACTGATTGATAACTTTAAATTGTCCCTAGGTGTGTGTGAGAGAGTGAATGAATGGTTGTTTGTCTCTTTTGTCTCTATATGTGTTGGGTTGAGCAGAGTTGGGGCTGAGTAGAAGCAGTGCAAATGGAGCAATATGTGTCCCTGTGATGGACTGGAGACCTGTCCAGGTTGTCCCCTCTGTCCCGCCTCTCACACAGTGTTAGCTGGATATGGGCACCAGTGACCCCTGTGACCCAAAAAGAAAGAAGCAGGTAAAGATAATGGATGGATGGATGGAAGGATGATGCATGGATGGATGGACGATGCATGGAAGGATGATAGAAGGATGATGCATGGAAGGATGGATGGATGGATGGATGGATGGATGGATGGACGATGCAGAGATTGGTAATAAGTAGTTTTACATTAAAAAAGTTAACAAATGGGAACCTTTATTTTCTTTTACTGTTTAGTTGTTTTCCATCAGATTGAGAAGTCAAACTATTTTCTATAACAGAATATAAAGAAAAAAAGACACAAACTGTAAATATTAATTTTAACTTTCCATTTTATGTTAACATTCTTACAGCTGTCAAGTTTGACTGGTTGTTGAAAATAATATTCAAAATGATAATGTTCCATGTAACTACAGCTAATATTGTCTAAAGACTTAACAAACTGTTAAATATTTTACACCAAGAGAAGTTAAACTGCCTTTAAATACTATTAATATTAATATTATTGAACATTTTCCTCCCAGAGTTTCCTAAAAGGCTTGTTGACCAAAAACCCCCAGAAGCGCTTGTCATGGCCCGACCTCCTGCATCATCCTTTTGTTGCCGATGGTGTTTTAGGTGATTCTTTTAAACCAAACTATTCTAACATTGTTTCCTTTGAGCTCTTCCACACGTTTGACTGATGTTCCTGCAGTGCTGTCAGACACCAACGTCTTCAGCCCTTTGACGGCCCCCCTCAGCCCAGACGTCCTGGCGCTGAAACTGAAACAAGCAGCAGAGAAGTCTGTGCCAACGTCCGGGGAGAGCCGGCTACTGCAGAAGGTCCGCGAGCAGCTGGAGAACAGGAGCAAACCAGAGGTGCGTGACAGCCGCAGCAAATGGAGTCATCAGTTTATTTTGTGTCGTCACGGAGGTTTGTTGTAAATTTACAGAAAACGAAGGACGGAACTGAGAGGACCCACTCCACATGCACGAACATGTGCATCTCCAACCGCTCCTCCGGTGAAATTCCCGACACCTCAGGTCAATTTGTCATGACAGCTGCCAATCGAAGCACACATCTGAAGAGTCAGACTCACACTAGATCAAAACAAAGGTATTTTTAATTGATCCCCTCCCAAAACATGTAAATATGTGCAACTAAAATATCCCCAACCATTTGTTTCTGCAGGGGACAGATCAGCAGAGACTACGAGCAGGAGTTCCCCTCCGTGGAGGTCGGACCAAGATTCGTGCGTAGAAACAGCGAAGGCACGCTGCACAGGCAGCTGCTCGCTCCGGTAATTAAACCTGTGTTTGTCCGTGTCTTCTCTTAGCAGCAGATTGATTAAAGAGATGTTCTGTAGAGGAAATGCGCCTGGCAGGATCTCTCACTTCCTGTTCTCTCAGGATGCTGGCAGTCAGGAGTACTGGGAGAGTCTCGTGCAGGCTTCAGATCCCAGCAGGCCGCAGAGAAAGCAGCTGAACTACAGCGACATCATCCCTCAAGTCAAATCTAAAATCACAGCATTTCAAGCTCAGGTAAAGAGGTGAACATCTCGACCAGACATTTAAAAAAGTCCCTCCAAAACCTGTTGGCCGTTTAACAGTTCTTCTTTGTTCAGCTTGCTGGTGGCGTTATAAAAGACGTGCAACAGATCCACCGACCGTTGAAGCTCCTGCGTAATCTCATTCTGACTCCTGAGTGGTCGGATGGTTTCGGCTGTGAGCTGGGACTGCCACAGCTCCTCTTCCATCTGATCCACGATTCTGTTGCAAACCCAGATTTCATCCAGGTGGGTCTCTGTAGTGGAAATATATCCCCCGTCAGTGCAGCTGTGTCTCTGAGTATTTTGTACTTCCTCTCGTCCTCAGTGCCAGTGGAGCGTGCCGGTCCTTGGAGAAGCTCTAGCTTTGCTCCTGGTCTACTGGGAGGCTCACAGTGACTGGGTGTCAGGGGAGCCCAGGTCAGCTTGTTGTGTGAATGCTTATGAAACATTCACACTACTGTGATCCAGTTTTCGGCACGTTTCTCATCCCGCAGTTTTCAAGCTATTTCAACAAATCATAAATCAAAACATTCAGCTCTTCCTGAACAGTCCAGTTCTGACTTTTGGTATTGATGCAATTGTAGCTTTTTGAAATATTTAGCCGTTTCTGTCACTTTTTTCCTCATAGAAAATGAAAAGAGCTCATTTTACAAAATTTACATCCTTCAGATCTTTAGATGTGTTTACAGCCTTTTACTGCTCCTTTCACGTTTTGTTCTGCTTCAGCTTCTTTCAGCTTCCTTCTGCAAATTTAATCATTTTCAGCTACTTTCATCTACATTCAGCTTTTTTTCTTTTTTTCAGCTGTTTTGTGCTTGTTTCAGGATCTTTTTGCTAACAACATATTTTTGCTTCTTCTTATTTCTTTCAGCTAGTTTCAGCTTGTTATGCTCCTTTCAGCTTCTGCAAAGTTCAACTACTATTTAGCTGTTTTATGCTAATTTTAGCTTTTTCAGCTAATTCCACTTTTGTTGCACTCATTTAAACTTTTTTCTGCCTAATTCAGCAAAAAGTTGCTTTCTCCACTTCCTTCTGGTAATTTAAGCTTCTTTCCGCCTTTTTAGCTGCTTTCAGATGGTTTTATGCTAATTTCAGCTTTACAGGTAATTTTCACTTTTTTGTGCTCATGTCTGCTTTCAGCCTTATTGGGCAAACATGTTCGTTCTGCTTTATTCTGCTAATTTAAGCTTTTTCTACCTTTTCAGCTAGGTTATTTATTTATTATATATATTTTTAGCATATTTTAGTCATTTCAGCTGTTTTCAGATAAATTCAAGTTTTCATGGTAATTTCAGCTACCTTCAGCCTAATTAAAGTATTTATGCTAATTTCAGCTTGTTTAGGTCTTTTCAGCTTATTTCTGCTAATTTCACTTATTTCAGCTACCGGTACTATTTAGCTGTTTATACTAATATTAGCCTTTTCAGCTGATTCCACACTTTTTGCACCCATTTCATCTTTTGTGTTCTTTCTGCTTCTGCTGATTTACGCTTGTTCTACAGTTTCAGCTATGTTTCAGAAGTTTATTTTGTTAGCTAATTTCAGCTGTTTTTCAGCAAGTTCTTCAGCAATAAGCATTCACACTGCATTTACACAGGAAATGCAGTTTCTCTAGTTTTGTTTGTTTTTGTTTGTTTGTTGTAAATGGACTTTCACCGAGCACGTCTCTTCCGCTTGTCCCGCAGACTGGAGGAGTTCACCAAGCCCCTCGTCACAGTCCTCACCCAGTCAAACCTCAGCGCTCTCGCAGTAAGTTTCCTCGTTTTTTTAAAGATGCTCTTCAACGACTGCGACATTGTGAAACACGTTGGAAGCTCTTTTTTTTATACGCACGACGAAAGAGGGAACGTTTTATCGCACGGTCTCTGTCCATCTGTAATTTAACGAAACTTCATACGCATCTGCATCGTCACTAGACGGAGCGCTGTGTACACTTTTCATCATCACAACTTCAAGGTCAAGGTCACAAATCAAGGTCATAGGTAAAACAAGGTGTTTGTCCCACCCATACCTTCTGATCTTCTCAAGTCAAATTTATAAAGCACATTGAAAAACAGCAGTTGTTGCCAAAGTGCTGAACAACAAAAGACAATGGCAGAAATCAAAAACGCAAACAAAAATTAATTAAAAGTGTCGAAAGAAAATAAACATAAAACACAAAACAATAAAATACTAAAACAACTCCCAATGGGCTAAAGGTCAGTGGAAACAGATGTGCTGCTCCAGATAAGTTAATGAAATTTGATGCGTATGTACATCACCATATGTTCAACCCAGCTTCAAGGTCAAGGCCACAACTCAAGGTCAAAGGCAAAGCAATGTCTTTGCTTTGTTTGGACCATTGCTACAGATTGGCTGTAGGTTTGTCAGCAGGTGTGTAAAGTGTTCATTTTGTTGATCTTTAGCGTTTAAAGCTGACGTTTGTTTATTTTCTGAGTGCTGTCGTATTTTTATGATATTTTGTTTTTAAGAAAGCTCGTGCGCCTCTTCATATATTTGTGTTTCTCATTTGTGATCCGGTGTGATCTTTGATCTGTGTGTGTGATGTGTTTTAGCCTTTAGCTGCTTCTGTTTTGTCTCTCTTCGCGCAACACGGTGTCGATGTTCTCGTTGAGCTGGAGGATGTAACCTCCGCGCTGGAGTCTCCTCTGCCCGACTCATCTGAGGTACTTTATTCCTCCACCGTATTTGTACGTGTCACACAACAGTGATTTTCAGTTGCTCTGCATTGTTTTTCTCTGCGTCGACAGATTTCCCTCCCGCCTGGTTGGGGGCTGTACGACGGCCTCCTTTCTTTGCTTCTGCACGATCTTTACGAGGTTAGACCGCGTCCAGAATGTGATCAAACACAAACAGGTTTCACAGACAGCCCGATCAGCTGTGTGCGTCACGCCTGCTCCTCTTGTTGACAGCAGCGTGGAGGTGCTTCGGCATCAAGTCGTTTGAGTTCTGCTGTTTTTGTGGATGTGTGGAGAAAAGCTGCTGCTTCTCTTGGGAGCACAACAGCAAATGTCAACTTCTTTTCAGCAAATGGTAAAAATCCGTTAAAAGCTGATCCGTCCAGGTCAACAAATAAGCTGACTTGTTTTTTTTCTCTTCTCTTACAGGATTGCATTCGCTCCTGTCTGTCCTGCTGTTTGTGTTCACCCAGGATCCGTACTCGTGCGTTCCTCTTTTCTCCAACAGCAGCTCAGAGTGTGTCTTCACACTTAGCCGGCTGCTGAGCCCCGACTGGTCAGTCCTCGGTCGTCTCCATCAGCCTCGTCGTTTGGTAACCTTCAGAGCTGCGGAGCTAACAGCAGCGTGCTTTTTGCTCCACAGTCTTCCGTGGCGTGTTGAGGATGCTCCCGGCAGGTCGGAGGTGGAGCTGAGTCGCTCCGGTCTGTCCTCTCTGAGCTGCCACTTGCTGTGTTTTCCATTCGCCCTGGACCTGCCGTCGCACACCGCGTCAGCGGTTCTGCAGGCGTACGACAGCTGCGGCGTGGCTTCGAGCCTCCTGCAGGTCGAGGCCTTCTCCTGCTTCACTGCTAAACATCAGAAGTCTGACGCAACACAGAATAACTCTTGCCCAGACCACATGTGGATGTTTGTCCTTCTGGGGGAGGATTGTTGTGTTTGCTGCTGGACACGTGACGAGTCCTTTACGTGACGTCTTTGTTTTGCTTGATGGTTTTGCAGGTCATTCAAGCTCTTCCTCCTGCTCTGCTGGAGCTCCCCCTCTCTTTGCTGAGCCGTTTGTTCTTGTGTGATCCCGAGCGCTCGGGCTCTCACCTCGGCGAGGCTGCGTCTGGCTTTTTTTCATCACCTCAGGACGGCCAGCTCACAGCCTCTCTGTGTCAGGCCTCCAGAACCGCCAGCTCTCTGCTCTACGAGCTGCTGCAGCTCGATGCGCTGTGGGACTCTGCCGTGGAGCTGCTCACCCTGATGTCCCACGTGGCCCGCTGCACCACTCGGCCCGCCCGCCTGCGGGTATATGTCGAGGTTTCAGTGCTGCGGCAGGCGCTGACTCACCCGTGTGACCAGATCAAAGCTGCCACTTGCAGATTTCTGGGCAACTTAGAGCTGTTCACACCTTCTATAGCCGATGATGCACAGCTTGATGTCTTCAGACTCCTCATAGATTGCCTCAATGATTCCTGCGCGCCGGTGCGGAGGATGGCGTGCAGAGCTGTGGGGAACTGGCTGGGCTACATTGCATCAGAGACGGGATTTAAAAGTGGAAACTCTTCGAAAGAGAAGAAAAACAGTAAACCTGTGGGTTCACGAGTGAAAGCAGCAGGTCGTTTGGTAACAGTAACTAAGCAGAAGGTGGACAAGACGGAGAGCTGGAAGCAGGAAGCCAAGAGGACGGCAGCCATGTTGGCGAGTCTGCTCTCCGACCCTGATGCCGTCACACGCCGTCACTGCTGCGCGGCTCTGGGAAACCTGCTAAACGTTGACGGTGCCATGTCCGTGCTGTTGGACGAAGACGTGCCCAGCTTCCTGCTCAGAACCGCGTGCTCTGATTCCCACAATGCAGTGAGGCGAGCTGCCATGGCAGCTCTGGGCCTGTACAGCCAGCAGGACGCAGTACGACAGGTAACAAAAAGGTTATTTAATTACTTGGACAAAAGGTAATTGAACTCTGCTTTATTCTAAATTTATTATAAATGATGGTTAATAAAATTATTGTACTGCTTTGACTGTTAAAAACAATTTATATGTTTTTTTGTTTTTTCAGTCTTTTTTTTTTTTTTTTTTTTTTGTCTCTTTAAGGTGCTGATCTCCCTGGATGCCAGTAAGAAACTTTTTCAGGCTTCACCACTTACTCCACAATCTGACTGCCAGCAGCTTCTGGGTCAGCTGTGGGAGGGGTCCTCTCATTGGAAATTAAAAAACTGATTATTCTGAACATCTTTACATATTCATCCTTACTTTAGAGAACTATTTGATGCTGTGTATTTTCTGAAAATAAAACATTCAAAACTCATTATAGACTGTTCTTTTATTTTTTTAAATCACTATTGATTAAGATATTTTATGTTTTAAAGGGGTAAATTCTGAAATTAAAAATTTACGATTGTACTGTATTTAAGTTGCGTTCAGTGTCGCTCGGTTTTCAGGCGGATTAGTGATTTAAAATTAAAACTATAAAATTTGCGGATGTCCGCAATCTTTAAAACTCCCTGAAATATTTATTTGTTAAGAAAATGAGCATAAAACTGAGCATATTCTACCTTTTATTCTTTCAAAACGACATTTTGAATCAAAGAAAATATCGATCATGAAGGGGTTTGCTTGTAGGTATTTTCAGTTTTCTTCCGCCTTCTTCAAATACAGTACAGGTTCCGGCGTTCCTCTGGGCCTAAAAATATAAACTTTCCATCTTATTAAAATACTAAAAATATGTGTGTTTTTTTATTTCAAGGTTTGAGGATTTTATTTGGATTTATGCAGGGAACTTAAAAATACTGTATATTCAGTCCGACTCGGGGAAAAGAAAAAAAAAAAAAAAAACGCCGGTGCGACTTCGTGACACACTTTATTTTATTTTAAAGGGAAATAAATTTACATCACACAAAAGAAATGTGTAGGATAGATCGGAGTAAGTTAGGTTGAAATTACAAAGCGTCATATTGCTTTATTTTGGTCTAATCGATGTTGATTGATAGTACACCGCAGGGATCAAAACAAAAAATACAGACAGGACCTGAACACAACCCGGCGCCAATACTCAAGATCGTCAACAAATAATTGTACAGAAAAAAAAAAGCCTCTAAAACATCCCGTACCGTCAAAAAGTTACATCAGTTGATTTTTTTTCGTCAAGTTTTATAGAAAAACAAGCTCTTTACACACAGTCCTTGAACATATAAAAAGTTCTTACAAATTAGTGCAGGTGAGGCCTAAAAAAGTTATTGCTTTAAGAAGCAGAAAAATCCTCCACTTGTTTCTGAATCTCTAAATATTGTTTCAAAACGTGAATTAAAGCCGTGCATGCAACAGGAGGCTGCTAAAAGATGAAAGTTACGATTTTACAGATGTAGAAAAATCATTTAATCTCAGAAAGATGATAAACAGACGAGATGAGACAAACGGTGTCCTGAGCTTTGATTCATATGAAAACACAATAAGATGTTTGTTCCAAACTGTAAGGAATGCATTTGTTTTATTTTGGTCACAAGTAAAACATTAATTGCGCTTAATGCTGAAAAATGTGGCTGTCCTTTGTTTAATTAAAATCAATAAGCACCAAAATAAAAGCACCTTTAAAATGTTAAAATTCTTCTAAATCGTTTAAACTGATTAAAGCCAATTAAATGTGTGGTAGCACTAATAAAAATATACAACTGGAAGTTATTTTCACACCAGTGGCTCTTTCTGCGATTGTCAATATTTAACAGCAACTTGAAAACATTTAAAACAGGCAGCAATGATTGCCACAAATATAAAAAAAAATAAAAATTGCCTGGAAACAGAAATATTGACACCAATATATATTTTACAATTCAACATAAGTCACACAGTGATTTAAAATAAAACTTTAAAGTAGAAAAAAAATCATAAGTTCTATTGCTGACATCAATTTTAGTATAAGGCTATTATAATTATACAACCTGCTTTTTAATTTGTTTCAGTTTCCAATAAATAAATAAATTAAATTCACAAGGAGGAAGATCTGCTACAAATGATTGTCAGGTAAAGCGTAGTAATGCCACAGTGAAGGCTCAAGTGATCTCAGAGTGGAAAACAATGGAAGCATTAGAGAGCGCTGATTCAAAGTGTAGAAAAGAATCCACATTAGTAAAGCATGCATCTGCCCCCTCACCATCAAAAAAACAAAACAAGTCACAGAAATCCAAAGTTAAAAGCACTAAACTCAACGTTTTTTCCAGTGACGCTGGATTTCGAGGTCTTTGCTAGTCGGAGCGCGACGTTACGCCGTAGTGTCCTGCTTGAGCCTTTGGCTTCGCGCCTTGTAAACTTCAATCAGCAGGTCTTTGACGTACTGGATTTCACGTTCCACGGACTCTGCCTTGTCCCGCAGCTCCCGGTTCCGTCCCTCCAGGCAATGCAGCTGCTCCTCCAGAGAATCTAGCTCCGCCCTTTTTCGTTGGCGATACCTGCAACAACAAAACAAAATAATAATAATATTCAGATATTTTTTTTTCTTAATGACCCACGAGGCCTCAGTTTTTCAACTTGGGCCTTGTTGGTCATTTTGACCCGAGGAGCAGCAAGAAAATTAAACGTCAAATTTTGTGATTTTTTTTTTTTAATCAAGTAAAAATTTAAATTTACCTATGAGCGGCAGTTTTGTTCTGATCTCTTTTCTTCTGCTTTCGCTCCCCGCCTTCATGTGGAATGATGTCCACTTCGTATTTCACAGCACAGTGGTCGTCTTTCAGCCTGCATGCCTGCCTGTGCCCTGGGGAGTCCAGGCTCAGACTCTCTCGGGACATGAGGAAACATTCTGGGGCCTGATGCTCGAGATAATTACAGTGCAAATCAGGTGGAAGTATTTGGAGACCCTCTGCTTTCACCTGTTCGTTGATGTTCCCCAAGAAGCTGTGATAGGCCTCAGACTGGGGCGCTGCTGGAACGTAACAACCTTCACTGCTGTCGGTTTTCCACGAAACGGTGGCTTTCGTCACCTCCACGCTTGCTTTGACACTGCTCAGCACCTCGTTGTTACCGGTGCCACCGCTGACCTCCCTCATGCTATACATCAAAACATCTTCTTTCTTTTGCGGGGCATCGAGAGATCCACTGAAGCCAAACCCGCCGCCGACAACCTTTGCGCCGCTTATCACATCTTGTGTAAAACAGCAATTTTTCTCATCTTTGGATAAACCTGCACATCGTCTAACTTCGACTGCGCTACCCAGACAGTAGCTTTTCCCTACCAGCTGGTCATCCTCTGCACAACCATAACCACCTGTAAGGGCCACGGCAGAGTTACCTGAGCTACTTCCTTTGGAACTCAAAAAACTGTTGTCATAGCCTTCGCTGAACCTAACTCCGTCAACAACTCTTTTCCTACCACACCCACTGGGGCGACTGCAGCTGTACGGGGCGTGTCTGGGAATTTTGGATCTCCCAATTGACCCGCCACAGATACTCAGCAGGTCCAGCTCTCCAGTTGCCAGGGTAACAAGGAGGGGGTTGGATTCCGATTGGTTGGACGTCGAGTACGATGCGTATGGCAGTTGACTGAACGGCTGAGGACCCGCCGGCAGTGGACCCCTGTCGCATTTTCCCAACCTCTGCCCTTTCTCTGGCAGTGGTTCAGACAGGAAGTAGTCCTCTAGTTGGGCAAGTTCCTCTTGCAGCAGAGAGGTCATGACCTCCAAGTCAGAGGGCACCTGGATATCATTCTGGAGGGGTGAAGGGGGAAGGGAGGCATTAGTGGAGGTGGGAGGGGAAGGAGGGTTTGGGAGGTACGAGGAGAAATCCACTTCTTCCGTCATCCAGTCAGTGAGACCATCACCTATAGAGGACGATAAAAACAACGTTCATTATAAGATGATTGATGGGGAAAAAAATGTTACAGTTGAAAATAAAAAATAGAATAAATCACGCAAGTTAAAAACGGTAGTTGTTAGCAGTTCAAGTAGCAGTTTTGTAAAAGCATAACCTGGTTGACCATCGTACACGCAAAGCATATTTTAATGAAGTCGTCCGATATCGACAGAGTAGACGTAGCTAGTTTTTTACTTACTGCTCAAGAAGGACGAATCTGCTGCAGTGCCGAGCCCACCTGAAATGGGGAGAAATATATAAAAAAAACGCACTCGCGGCAACTCACCAATTAAGTGCTGGTTCTCCTCTGACACCTCCCCCCTGCACCCCTGTGATTGGCTGTGGCTAGCCTGTGGGTGAGAGAGAGTGAGGGGGTCTGCCGGGCAGACACGAAGAGTCTTCCAAACATGAGCCGTCGTTGCCATCGTTTTGTCTGCTGATGCTTTGATTCAGTCCAAGTCCGAGCATATGCTGAGAGCGAGCGGGGTCTGACAGATGGGCCACAGAGAGCAGGGCAGGGTGAGCATAATGAAACCTGGAGGGTAAACAGAAGAACAGGGATCAGAGAGCTGTGCCACGTTCAAAGACCCGGCTTTTTCTGTCAACTGATGGAACAACAAACGAGTCGCCGTCTGGTGTTTTTACGGCAGTGAAAAACTCACTTATAATTGAAGAAGTTGGGCATATTTGTGAGGTATCTTTCACTTTTCTGCACATGCACAAACAGCAAAAACTTTTAAAAAACCTAAATAAAACAGTCGGTTCCATCCGATCGGAACAACAAGTGATGCCGAGGGCAAAGCTGTGTCCTTTGGACTTGAAAAGTGCCTCAAAGCAAAAAGAACATCACATCTCCAAAACACGTGGGACTTGACAGTGACGCTGTCAAGGGCCCAGTTGTTGATATGAAGCTCCACAGTAACCATGCCTCTTTAGTGAGAGGCACCCTGGTGGTTAAAGGGGATTAATGCAGATTAGCTGCTACTAATCCATGATTCTTTGAAATGAACCGCCTCTGTTTGATCACTTAAATGGCTCAGATTGCAACAATGTCAATACTGTACCCAGGAGGCTGCAACTGCTTTCTTGTACTGTATTTTAAAGTTATTGTTTTTTTTTTTTACTTCTATTAACACTTGGCAAATAAAGCAGAATTAAATAAAAATAGCAACATTCACATTTGAAGTTGTGAAATTATATATATCCACTTAAGATAATAAAGGCTGGAGGCTTTATGATTAATACAGTTAAATATCTTCTCAACATAAATAACCATGCACTTACAGAAATAAAACAAGCAGAAGATACTCAACTATAAACGTGGTTTAAAGTTTAATAAAGTAGACAAACAAAGCAGCTACCCTAAAATATTCGTGATAAACAAGTGCAACCGGTATAAACAAGACGAAGTACAGTTTGACTTACTCCATTCTTGCAGAAAAACTGTAGAGCACTTGGGGGTGCGTTGCTAAAGCAAAGCACGGCTTCTTTTAGTGTCCAACAAGTCGACGGAATTAAAGAGCCATAATTCAGCTCCGAACACCCGGGACGAGGCAAACAGGACGAGATGCTGCTTTGTTGTGGTCGACCTGTACACTGAGGAGGAGCTTGAGACAAAGCACCGCTTCATTCACACCTAGCAACCAACTGCGTCACCGGGATAAAAGAGCTGCCGCTCGACGCAGAGATCCCTCCGCCCCGCCCTGCCTGCGTTTCTCCGCGGATCACCGAAGGACGTACCACTCCCACTGCCGCTGCAAGAGTTGAACAAAAACAAAGTAGTAGGACTCCTGTTTCTTCTTTAAAAGTTGCATTTGTTACATCGTTAAACTTTATGTTCTGAAAAGTTGTGGTCTAGCATGCTACGCTAACTACGAGCATGCTTGCTAACTATACATTAAACATAAACACTTTTTGAGTTGAAAAAAAAAAACACATTTCGGATAAGAGTCAAAGACAACAAAATGCAGTCTCAGTCATTTAATTCAGGTAAAAATAAAAAAATATATACATTTTGGTTCCACTTGTGTCCCTCAGATGTAATCACATTACTGTAACGGGTTCCGCTTGTCGTAGCTCTTTGTTGCCATGGAGATGAGGCGGCGCCCCTCGAGTCTTAGCTCAGCAGGACGTAGCTGCTCGGTAATGTCCATAACCTGCTACTGAGAGACAGAGCTCTCCAGCATGCAGGCAATACACTGCACTTTACCACAAGGCATCGTATTTTGTTGAATAGGGACTACAGTACTTGATTCATAACACTTTGTTGTTCGGTAGGAAGGCTGTTGCATTGTTGTTGCATCAGTGGTCTGCGCCTAATGTGATTGGCTGTTCGAACCTGAACGAGGTTTTGTGATTGGCTGAAATCTGCGCTGTCTGTAATGTGATTGGACAGTGGTAGGCAAGGGGAACCGTCAGTGCGTTGATGTCTTTTCTTTCCTGCAGTGCAGACGCTGCACATGTCACATGTAAACAAACCGGGTGTGGAGTTTGGGGGAAGTAGTTTTCCAGACTCAAGAAGTTTATTTATTTACATTTTTACAAACTTACTTTTTTTTTGTCTCTTAAGAACAGAACGTCTCGAAATGGTAAAGATCTTTAAAGCTTTTTTTTGTTGCTGCAACATAAATTTGCAATTACTCTTAATTAAGTTATTGTGCATTTTTTAAATTTTATTCAAAAACACTTTTTAAATCCCAATCACTCTTTTGTTCAGGCTGTCAGTGTAATGCAGGAAATGACAATAAATAGTGATTAAGGACAGTATTCACTAAAGGTGGTTGATCGTTTTCTTAATACACTTTGAAAAATCTTGTTTTCCGTGGCTAATTTAGTGAGACAAAGCTGGCTGAACTAAATAAAGTTACTGACAAGGACTGTCAATAATAGTTGTGTAAAATATAAAGCTGTTTTTCTTCTTTCAGCAAATTCTGGAGTGGAGCAAGTGCATTGTTCTCCTGTTGCTATAGCGATAGCGGACACTGCCCCCTATTTTAGACTTGTTTTCTGGTTGCTGTTGCCATGGGATTTACATCTCTCTCTCTCCTCTTTACCTACTGTTTTCCTTTTGCCTCTTCTCTGTAAGTCTAACATGCCCTGTCCAACCATTTCCCATCTCATTTGCTGAGTTGCGTCTCTGTAACTTAATCACGTTGCCAAAACCAATAGATTTATTTACAGTTCAGATCACTCTACATATTGATGAGCCTGTAATAGATTTGTCTACCAGGACACATAACTGTGCATTTAGAGGAAGTGTGCTCCTGACACGAACTGACAGGACTAACTTGAGTAAAAGACAAGCTTGACTGGTGTAAATCAGTCACTTTTGTCTCAAAGTATTTAAAGGAACACTTCTTTTTATTGGAAAACTGTTCAGCAAAATGTGTTCTATAAGAACCACTGAGAGAATTATAGAAAAGGCTGCCTGATGCAATCTAGATAAATGTGGTCGTAATGGAAACCAGATTGAGATAGTAGTGGTTGGTGAAGTTGGCAGGTCTCACAGGAAATCGCTGACTGCTCTCTCTGTCTGTATTAATTGGCCCACTGAGGACTTCCTGTTTGCGCGTCATGAGAGAAATCCAAGGTGCTGCTTGTGGTGATAGGGCTGCCTTTTCCTGTTGTCTCCTCTATTAGGAGCAATTTATTTTGTCATTATTTAGAAAGCGACATGTTCTTTACACGGAAAAGCATCTTTATGTCTGCTGCTGGCTTGAGATAATCCGGCGGGCTCAGCGCCTCGGAGCCATAACGAGATAACAAACAAGTTGTTGAAGCAGCAAAACCTAACTTAACAAGCCAATTTCGTCTGCGTACACAACATTGGATCAAACTGGCCTTGGTGTGTCTATGAGATGTTTATTTTAGAACAGTATGAAATGATAACCAGATTGTTGTACACGAGTTAAAAAGTTAGAAAAGTCTACGCTGCATGCCAAGTGCAAGTATGGCATGTTAGTAAAGGTTACACCATCATTTCATCATCATCTCTCTCAGAATTTATTGTCCTCAACTTTTGCCCCTCTTTGAACATACGAAGAAAACATGTAGTTCAGTTACCACTTGTGAATGGAAGCTGCTCAGAGGGGATTTGTGGATGTCTCTGCTCGTGTTCAGCCCGCTGATTGCTTACATGTTTGTCTCTTTGGCGTGAAAACAGGTAATC
Source organism: Simpsonichthys santanae (assembly GCA_031762415.1). Classification (NCBI taxonomy): domain Eukaryota; kingdom Metazoa; phylum Chordata; class Actinopteri; order Cyprinodontiformes; family Rivulidae; genus Simpsonichthys; species Simpsonichthys santanae. The sequence goes on from JARVLU010000324.1 coordinate 28,224,211, forward strand.
GATTCTACAAAAGGTGACGAGTGGAATTAAATTTACCTTCATGAATGCTAAAACTACGTTTGGCATTCAGCCGCGACAAAACGGAACACGTCAGTCACAGGTGTATGTTTATTTACGATTCCTCAAGGACTTTATGGTGAGTTAGAAGTGTTTGATGTAAAAGACTGCAGTACACATTTGGGAGGTCTGAAGTTTTATAGTGTCTACCACTTTGCATGAGCTTTAACTCAAATTCTTTAATGACGAACTTCTGTTTTACTCGTGGGTTGATGAAAAATGCTCATTCTGGTAAAGTTGGCACTAACATCAGGAAATTAATCAAATTAAGTAAAAAGATGTGTGGTTAGTAAGTTAGTCAAATTTCCTCTATCCCCATCTCATAAAATGCTCCAATCCACCATGGTCACGGTTCTGCTAATCTGTTAACAGCTAATAGCAAAGCTAACTTTTTGTTTAACAAATGAGCATTTTTGCTAATATTGCAAACCGTTAGCAGACCAATTAACTTCTGTTAACTTTAAGTTTGCTAACAAAATTCACACGTTTGTTCCTGCTTGTTGTGGGCATGTCTCAAAAAGTCCTCTAGGCAGGCTATTGGCTGATGTGATAGGTTGAAGAACTATTATTGTATCTCTATTGCAGTTCTGGGATGTTCCATGCAGTTATTCATATGATTTCATAACATTAAAAAGGTTTAGAATATTATTAATTTATATTTCATATAAGCCTATAAATTTAAAATAGTGTAGTTTAAAACTTGAATTTTTGTTGCATTAATGTTTGTGTTATTTTATTTAAGGAAATGCAATCCATGCACCAGTAATCAGCTAGTAAGTCTTTTCTGGGATTGACTGGTAGTGCCACATGCCACACGCTAGTGTTGTAGTACTTGAGACTGGTCTTGGCCTTGAGATCGGCCTCAAGACCACTTTTTGATGGTTTTTGTCTTGTCTCAGACTCGACTGGATTTGGTCTCGGTCTTGTCTCAGTCTCGGATATTAAGGACTCGGGATTTTATTTCAAGACCAGTCAAGACCACAACTGTGGAAATATCACCAAACTGCCCAAATATAGTTTATTTGTAAATATCTTTGTTTTTATTGGATGCAAAACGTACTGGTTCAAATCCAAGCAATAATGATTCAATGCTAAATACATTTTTTGTTACTGCTTTCACGCCCACCCCCTTTCACTCCTACGTGTCACTCCAAATGTGGCCAGATTGGGCGGTTTTCATTCTGATGTTGCTGGGAACTCTGGTAAAATTTTTGTTGGATTGTTTCATTTTGCTACATATTGTTAAATTGCCTTGGCTTGTACTGATGTGCGGTCATGTTCGAACAGTAAACATATTGTATCAATATATTGAATGGGCAAATTTTTGTCTTATATGACGGTTTTTAACATATTTTTGGACTGGAAAACTTCAACTATCTGGCAACACTGGTCATTCCAAGAAAATGAGAAATGATTGATTGTCTGGGTGCAGGAGAAGATTTAGTTAGGCCACTGAATGTCTGATTTCTTTATGTAGCTTTGAAATTTATAAAAGCTGATATATTAATTCAAACGCAAATTTAACGTTGTAGTATGTAGCTGTTGTAAAAAGTGTTTTATAATACTTTGTAAAATGTTATATTTTATTTATTTTATTTGAGGTCTTGTTCTCAATTTGGTCTCACCTTCTCTCGGTCTTGGTCTCGGACCCTAAAAGTCTTGGTCTTGTCTCGGTCTGGATACACTCTGGTCTTGGTCTCTACTTGGTCTCAGATTAGGTGGTCTTGAACAAAACACTACCACACCCACCACTAGGGGGCGGTTGCGCTCTCCTCTCAGTCCATTAAACTACTGAGAGAAGCAATTCCATCCAGAAGGCTTCATCAGTCTGAAGAAACACCAAACAAAACTGCTTCTCCACCAACAGAAGAAAAAAAAAAAAAAACCTGGAAACTGGATACCCAGATTATTGAGCATGGACTTCGATGTTTTGAACCAGTTTAACATGACTGTTGACTCTTCTTGGTCTCATTGAAAGAGACTCAAATACAGTACTCTAAAGAAATGTCAGATTCTTCTGTGTTGTCTGTGTTGTTAGCCATTGTGGCACACACTGTTACCATGCAGGCGTTCCCCTTTGGCATCACTTCCTGTTACTGTCATTACTTCCTTTTACTTTAAAATAGAATATCTCAACAACTGTTCATCTCAGTGGCGTCATGTCCCGTGTAGTCCAACCCTATTTCCATCATGGGAGAAAAAGTGGAGTTGGTGGAGAAGTACAAATACCTTGGGGTTCACCTGGAAAACAGACTGGACTGGGGATGCAACAGTGAAGCCGTCTACAAGAAGGGACAAAGAAGACTGTACTTCTTGAGGAAACTGAAGTCCTTCAGTGTTTGCAGCAAGATGCTGCATATCTTCTATAAGTCTGTTGTAGAGAGTGCTATCTCTTCTGC
>JARVLU010000324.1:28231241-28243224 GCA_031762415.1 Simpsonichthys santanae
AACGAACATAGTTCAATGATACAAGATATTTATGTTGTGCCACTTTCTGCAAAGTTCATAAATCATGTCACACGACCAGGGCTGTGGCCCCCAGACTGTGGAATGTGTTGCCTCTGACTTTGCGCTGTCTTGATCCTCTTAATACTGTACTTTTAAAAAGCAAAGAAGACACATTTGTTCAGATTGGCTTTGAATTAGTTTTATTCTGCCTTATGTCATACGCATGTTGTTTTGTCTTTTGTGTCTTTTATGTCTTGTATTCTGTAAAGCACTTTGTGGTTTCTGACCTGTAAAAGGTGCTACATAAATAAAATGTACTTAATTACTGACTTAGATCAATGCACTATTAATGTTTGTCTGTCTATGCACAAACATCAGAGATATTATTCACGTGTGTCAGATCTGAAGAACTTGTTTTATTGTCAAGATAAATCAGATTTGCTGACAGGCGTTTAGTATTTGTTGAATATTTATCACGTAGAAAACATGTCAGTGATAGCAGAAAATTGAAAAATGTTTCCTCTGTGACTAAATGATTTTGATACGCATAGCATGACTTACAGACATCTCCTTGCTATCTTAAAGGAACATTTCAGACATTTTGAAGTGGAGTTCTGTGAAAATGTGAAAATTTGAGGTATTTTGTTGTAGTCAGCAATTTTTTTTTTAATGCTGCCATTTAAAATAATATCAAAAATAGCAAGCAAATGCACCAGTGCATGTCCAAGAAGTTTCCAATGATTCATTTAGCCCATTTGTGTGACTAGCAGCAGTGGCTGCTAGCTGTAGCACATCCTCAACTATATTTCTTTTAGAATAACAAGAAGTTGTGATTGCATTATATGCATGAAATGCTATGAAATTTTGAAGACTGAAGATGGAAGTGGCTCTGCCTGGACAAGGTCCCCTTTACAGATATCTCAATCTCAGTGGGGATTTAATCTGATTAAATGAAGAGAATTCTGTTCAGTTCACTTTAGTAAAAAGTTATCTGCCAAAAGAAGCCAGCAGATTACATTGAATCTCCACTTTGTCACAACTTCCTATCCTAAGCAGCACACAGGCGACAGTAGGAAGGAAAAACTCCCTTTTAACAGGAAGAAACCTCTAAAAGAACCAGGCTCAGGATAAGCAGCCATCTGCCTCACCTGCTGGGAAAAGAGGGGACAGGAAAGCAATAACTCAAAATGACTAACCTTTACAGTTTTATGGCAGTTCATCAAACACTATTGAAATACCTTCAGTTGCACATTTGATATATATTTTTAACAAATATGATGATATTCCTGTCTAAGATGAACCCCACTTTAGAATGCCTGAAATATCCCTTTTATAATCTGCTGCTCAAATTGACTTGACATTTCTTTTTACTTAATGAATAAAAACAAAGTTGGGTTAGTTTTTATGCAACATTAATAATTTTAACTGTGTGAATGTTTATGAAGCATTCACACTATTGTGATCCATTTTTCTTAAGTACAATTTTCGGCGCGTTTCTCGTCCCGCAGTTTTCAATCTGTTTCAAGAATTCATAAATCAAAACATTCAGCTCTTTTAGGACAACCCTTCTATGGCTTTTGGTATTGGTGCAACTTTAGCTTTTTGAAATACAGGTATTTAAAAATTTCTGACCTTTTTTCCCCTCATTGAAAATGAGTTGAGTTCATTTTACATGCTTCAAATCTTTAGATGTGTTCACAACCTTTTACTGCTCCTTTCACATTTTGTTCTGTTTCAGCTTCTTTCAGCTTCCTTGTGCAAATTTAAACACATTTTCGGGTAATTTCAGCTGTTTTGTGCTCCTTTCAGATTCTTTCTAACTACAGTACTTTGTACAATATTTTTTTGCTTCTTCTAAATCCTTTCTGCTAATTTCAGCTACTCATTTTAGCTTATTTCTGCAAGTTTGGCTTCTTCTAATATTTCAACTACCCAATGAGTTTCATGCTAATTTAATCTTTTTTGGCTAATTCCACTTTTTTGACTCATTTAATCTTTTTCAGCCTAATTCAGCAAAAATTTGCTCTCTCCACTTTCTTCTTGTAATTTAAACTTCTTTCTGCCTTTTTAGCTACTTTTCAGCTTTTGTGCCATTTACATTTACATTTTCAGATAATTTCTAATTTTTTTGTGCTAATTTCTGCTTCTTTCAGCCCAACTGGACAAACATGTTCTTTCTGCTTTCTTCTGCTATAAGCTTGTCCTACCTTTTTAAAAGCTAATTTCAGCAGTTCTTTTTGATCAATTTAAGTTTTTTTTTTTTTTTATAATTCCTGCAACTTTGAGTCTAACTTATTTCTGCTAATTTTAGCTTGTTATGCTCTTTTCAGATTTTTTTTTCCAGCTAGTTTCTGCTTTTTTTTTTTTTTTTTTTTTTTTTTTTTTTTTTTTTTTTTTTTTTTTTTTTTTTTTTTTTTTTGCTATTTCAGCTACCATTTAACTTATTTTGTGCAAATTTTAGGTTTTTCTTCTAATTCCAAATTTTTGGAGCTCATTTCAGCTCTTTCCACTTCCTTCTGGTAGATTAAGCTTCTTTCTGCCTTTTGTATATATGTGTGTGTGCTAATTTTAGCATTTCTTTTAGCTGATTTCCTAATTTTTGTGATCATTTCTGCTTAGTTAGCCCTAATTCAGCAAATATGTGTTCTTTCTGCTTTCTTCTGCTAACTTCGGCTTGTTCTTCCATTTCAGCTAAAATTCATCATGTTTTTTTTCTAGCTAATTTCAGCTGTTTTTCAGTAAGTTCTTCTGCAATTAGCATTCATGCTGCATTTTCACAGGAACTGCAATTTTTCTAGTTATCTTTATATTCAGGTATGAAATGTGTTTTTGGATTTTTTTTTTTTTTGTTGTTTTGTTTTTTGCACAGCTCTCATTTCAAACTTAGATTTATGTTAAATTAATTTACAGAAAAATGACAATAGTGAGGGTCTGGTAGATGGTGCACTAAGAGGTGGAGGATGTAGATGACTAAAGCAACAACCACCTGTGCTACATTTCAGTATTTGAGCCATGAGAATGAAATCATCTATAACTTGTAGTATACATCACGGTCCTGTTTGACTCAAAATATATCGAACTAACCATCTCCCTCAGCTTGTTGCACGCAGCTCGTCTTCTCAGGCCTGGTGTTTGTTTCCCCTCTGGATATTTTTCACACAGCATTGTTGCTCTCAGTCTGAGAACATTGTAATTTAATGAGTTTGTATGTTGCGCTCTTTGTTGTAAATTAGTGTCAGTTTGCGTTCCCTTCAAAGAAAATGAGTTTGATTTGTTCAAAGCAGGAAGTGAAGCTGCTGCTTTAATGAAAGATGCTTTTATCTGTATTTCTGTGTGTATGCTGAGAGACGGGGGGGTGGGGGGGGGGGCATGTTTGGGGTTGGGCAACAGATTTTTCATCTTTAATCTCCTAAATTAATCTGAACTCACATGGGGATACGAAGATGTCTAAATAACGAACGCTTTTGCAGCAAAACGTTGTGAAGGATGTGGGAGATTTTGACGCGTGGCGAAGCCTCCATTTCATCAGCAGGTTGTTTTTAGACAAGCTCCCATCACTACTGACAAATTCAGTCTGCCTCATGAGATGAAGATCCAGCAGGGGTGGGGGAACGGCTGGTCCGCCCGTGTGAAAGTGAGCGGGAGATCACCCATGGCTCATTAATATTTCACCAATAATAAGGCCAGGTGTCACTCATGCTCGTCGCCGCGGTAATGAGCTCACATCGGCCTCTTAAAGATCTGTTTCTCATGCAGCCAGGGGGAGATGCACCGAACGGCAACACATGTGCAAAAGCTCTCCCAAGGTCAGAGCAATGCAAAGGCCTGAGCTGTTTGAAGCCTTTACCTGCACAAAACGCAGGGGGGTGGGGGGTTAATTTTCATAAATGTTTTCACCTCAGCCAGGGAATTAGGGATTAATATTTCAACTGCTGAATCTAATCAGCACCTGTCAGGAGCAATCTGTGTTTTTATTTACCTGCGCAGCTGCTAAATATTCCACTGATTACTGCAGGAGGATAAATAACCCATGCATCCTGAATGCATCATTAAAAAATCATCATTTAAAACTGTGGTTTGAAGAAAGGGCAAGGACCTGTAAAGAGATAAGAACTATTTTATGGGACATGCATGTGCGCTTTGAAATTTCTCCCTGTTGAATCATACACGTTGCACGTAATTTCATGTTTCTTCTTCATGTAGCTCACCTACCACAGACAAGCTATAATTAATTGGGCGGCCCCGGAAACACAAATACGTGAAGTATTTCTGGCACCTCCGCTCCAGCTTCTGTAAATAATCAGAGGTAACAAACCAATTAAGTCGCTGAACCAGCCGAGTGTTCGTGTGCGAGTATAGAGAACGCCTCGGTGAAAGTTAGCAGCTCGTTACAAAGTCTTCTAATTAACAAGATGTTTGTGAGAGGTGCTAATGAAGAAAGCAAAGAAAAGGTTTGTAAATGTGTTCGGTTTAACCAACATGTCAAAACAAAACACATCTTATCATTATATTTATTTAACAGTCTTTTAGAATATCAATACATCATTAACATTTATGTTTTTACTGAAACCCTTTTTATATAAAGTAAATACAATTTACTGCTCAGTTATGCATGAAAAGCTCCTGGAACGACATATGAATATACATATTAACAATAATATAGTAAAAGTCATTCGTAGATCTTTGGCACAAAGAAAACGTTCAACTCAGTTTGTTGCACACAATGCTTCAGATAAAATAGTAGGTTTAAGTATTTAGTTTTTAACTTAAAAAGCTTCAAAATTCAGGAGACAAAAGTAGAAATGTATCAAAAGAGGTTATTGTGATAACACTGAACGTGTGTATCTGGTTTAAAGTTGTAAACAGTTTAAAAATTTTTTTTTAAGAAACCTTGAATTTGTTTCACCTGAATTTTCAAAAAGCATATTGTAGTAATTAAACGTTTTGTTAACATTGTCCTTACATGTACCGATAACTGCTCCAACTATAAATGTTTCTGTATATATTTGTGTTGAATTCCTTGCTGAGCTATAAATAGATCTTAAATGCACCTCTGTCCTCATTTAGCCTTCATTCACTGGAAGGCGTCGGGCTTCTCGTGAGATCAATGAGTCCCACACCGTCAGGGCGTGGGATCAGGTTGCAAACATCTGATCCCTCGCTCCGTCTCCACCATCATCCAAACCCGTTGTCCCCCGGCGGTCTCTCAGCTCATGAACTGCGTGTAGCCCTCCGCACCCGTCACTATGACATCCATCCAGATCCTCATGGCCTCCGGGGATGGAGCCACCATGAAGTAAAGTCGGTCGTGGGTTTTCACACAGAAGGTCAGAGATGGATTGGGGCTCTGCATCGCAGGAAAAAACAAACACTTTTTATTTCACCAAAACTCAAAAGTTGTACTTGTTGCATTTTTTTTAAATAAAGTTAAATTAAATATCACCTAAAAGTTTAATACAATTGAGTTAAAGTGTTTCAGTCTTTCTTTTTTCAGTCAGTTTATTGATATACTTTGTATTTATTTTAATCAGATTAACACTAAAAATAGTAAAAAATAAAATAAATAAAAAATACTAAAATATACCAGTTCAAAAGTAGAAGCATACATTAGAGATAAAATAATAATAATAATAATAATGATAATAATCAAAACAGATGATTAAATAAGACTTGCCAGCATTTTCAAAGTTTGATTCTGCTGCCAATTTACTCACAGTATTATTAGAATACCTGGAAAAAATAAAGGCTTGTTCTTAACTGAGTGTATCTACTGGATGGATGGATGGATGGATGGATGGATGATGTATAGATGGATGTATGTATGTATGTATGGATGGATGTATGGATGGATGGATGATTGATAGATGGATGATGTATAGATTGATAGATGGATGATGTATAGATGGATGTATAGATGGATGGATGTATAGATGGATGATGTATAGATGGATGGATGGATGATGTATAGATGGATGGATGGATGATGTATAGATGGATGGATGGATGATGTATAGATGGATGGATAGATGATTAGATGATGTATAAATATGGATGGATGGATGGATGGATGAATGGATGATGTATAAATGATGGATGGATGGATGGATGATGTATAAATGATGGATGGATAGATGGATGGATGAATAGATGTATAAATATGGATGGATGGATGGTGTGTAAATGATGGATGAATGGATTGATGGATGGATGAAGGATGGATGATGGATAATAGATGATGGATAATGATGGATGGTGGATGATGGATGGATTGATGAATGATGGATGGGTGATGGATGGATGGTGGATGAATGATGGATGGATGAATGATGATGGATGGATAGATGGATGGATGGCTGGTGGATGAATGATGATGGATGGTAGATGGATGGATGGATGGTGGATGAATGATGATGGATGGTGGATGGATAGATGATGGATGGATGGATGGATGGTGGATGGATGGATGGATGGATGGTGGATGGATAGATGATGGATGGATGGATGGATGGATGGATGGATGGATGGATGGATGGATGGATGGATGGTGGATGGATAGATGATGGATGGTGGATGGATAGATGATGGATGGTGGATGGATAGATGATGGATGGATGGATGGTGGATGAATGATGATGGATGTGTTAATGTTAGACGTTCTACCTACAGTCATACTAAACTTGATTAAATGTCTGCTCGATGCTCGTCTCTGAGTTAACTGATGAACTCAGGACCATCTTTCATGTTTAGAGCCGTCAGTGAAGTTCAGTGTTTGGAGGAACAGGGTTACCTTGGCTGCGCTGCGTAGATGATCATAATAAACCTCTTCAATGGCCTGGAAGTAGATGAGCCCCTTCAGCTTGGTCTCATGCTTGTCTGAGAGCAGAAACACAGGAAACATAAATACATTAAAACACATCACAACTCGAAGCCCAGACACACGAGCGCTGCCAGCCCCGGCAGCAAGACCCGGATGTCAATACCTGAGGATCAGCAGAGTGACAGCAGCACAAATCAAATAATCTGACTTTTACAACATTTACTGTGTTCCCAAACAGGAATCAACAGAACATTTAAACATTCCATTAAATGTATGTTAAAATAAATGTCTAAATTCTCTAGATGGATGAAGAACATTTAAAAATGTAACTTGTTTAAGCCAACACACACACACACACACACACACACACACACACACACACACACACACACACACACACACACACACACACACACACAATAATTTGTTGTCATGATTGTTTTACTTGACTTTTGTCCTCTTTGTTATTGTATGTGGACAGAAAACAAAGTCCATTATTAGTCCATTTTCTTTGTTTTTATTAAAAATGAATTAAATAAATACAATTTAGACCCCCCACACCTTTGATTATCAGTAATTCAAAAGTCAGAACTATATACATTTACTGAATATTTCTTTGTACCTTCACTGAATTATTTCTTATTCTGAGGCAGTCAAAGCAGGAATACTTACTACATGTGTATCTAAAAAAAATAGAAAATGGTAAAAAAAAAAAATAATAATAATAATAATAATAATAATAATAAATTCAATTTTCTATCATTTCAGAAAGTGAAACTCATATTTTATATAGATTAATTACACAGAGTGAAATATTAAAAAGCCTTTATTTCTTGTCATTTGGATGATTTTGGCTTACAAATAATAATGTTTTATGTTTCAGAAAATGAGAATATTGTGAAGAGGTTGTAAACTCTTGATGTCTCACCCCGATCAGCTGATTAAATCCTGGACATGAGCTACAAATGTCTCAGTCCTCAAGTCCAGACACTGCTGAACCAGAGACATCAGAAGTGTCTTACCTGCTGAGGAGACAAAGAACTGGACTGTTGCTCAGTGGTCCAATGTCTTCTTTTCAAATGAAAGTAAATTTTCATGTCATTTGGAGATCAAGGTTCAGGAGTCTGGAGGAAGAGTGGAGAGGACCAGAATCCATGTTGTTAAAGTCCAGAGAGAAGTTCAGTCAGAGATGGTTTGGGTCCATGTCCTCTGCTGGTGCTGGTCCACTGAGACTTCATGCTTCCTTTTGCTGATGAGCTTTATGGAGATGCTGGTGTCATTTTTCAGCAGGACTTGTCTCCTGCTCACACTGCCAAAGGTACCAGAAGCTCTCTGTGGAATATTCTAATTTTCTGAGACACTGAGTTTTTTTATTTATTATTATTATTTATAAGACATCATCAAAATGACAAGAAATAAAGGTTTGAAATATTTCACTCACTTTATGAAATGATTGATAGAAACATAAAACTTTTACACAATACAGTACAGTATTCTAATGTTTTGCACTTGTAAATTAAATTTAGATGAAGAGGTCAGACAAATAAAAAAAAAGTATTTCTCCCAGAAACCCATGAACAGGTGTGAGCAGAGCTGTACGAGAGTCAAAGTTAATTAAAAGTGTGAGTCTATTTCAAGCAATGCCTGAAGTCTTCACCATCCTTTGAATCTGACTTGTTTTCTTCTCTTCTGAATTTGCCTTTTTTTTCCCTCTTTTGTTGCCTTTTGGCTGCTGGCGCGGATGTAAATTTGTATAAATGTTGAAAAGAAACTGAATATTTTGGATATCACTTTTGATCTTCTTGTTTAAAACTTGGCTTAAAGCAGGTCAGACCTTCCGTCCGTTCTCCGTTCGTCGTTGAGCAGCACTGAGCTGATGGGTTTTTGTGGTTCGGGGCCAAACTGCGGGCATTTAAAAGTAAAGAAGTACTTCTGACGTTCCTTCAAAAACACTTTCTGGAGCCCAGCCTCGTTCACAAACACCGGTCTTCTTCTTTCACTCCTCATGTAATACGATGGGCCCAGCGGAGAAACAAATCCACTAACAATTAAAGGCAATCTTTTGAAATTTATTCCTCGCTTCCTTTTTTATTTTTACTTTTCCAAAAGTCAAATCTGCTTAGTAATGAGATAAATGTTTTTGAAATGTGAGCTTCGTTTCATTAGTCACGAACAAGCCAGGAGCTAGCCTCCTCCCCAAGAAAAACACATCTAGAGAAACTCTTGCATCTTATTTCATCACCGTCATCACCATCATCTTCGTCAGGAGTGAGGGGGTGAAAGGGCTAGGCAAGTGAATGGAGAGAGGAGAAAAAAAAAAAAAAAAAGAACCAGGGTGCCAGTAATAAAAACATGCTCGGGTTCTGTTTTGAACTTTGACTGGAAGATAATGCTTCAACTGCTCTTGAAAACACCTCTTGTTTCAAACTGGTAAAAGACGAAGCTGAACACACGGACTAAAGTTTGAACACAAAGGAACGCGGATCAAAAGCCAGCCAGTGGTTTAATGAAGTTCAACAGGAATAAAGACATCGTGAGGCTGATGTCCTCAGTCTCAGTGCTGATGTTTGAACTGAATCTATCTGGTGAACAGGAACAAAGCTGCACCGAAAGTTCACGACTTGGATGGGTGGAAACAGGACCACGACTAAAAACCAACAGGACCCGTCATCAACTGTAAATTTAAAGTAACTCCATTCTGATGTGAAGACCTGTTTTATTCAGTGAACAGACTAGGATTCATTTCAAATACCAAATGTATTTGTTCTTCTCCATCCATCTTCTACCCATAGTCGGGTCACAGAGGCAACAGGTCCAGGAGAGAAATCCAAGCCTCCCAGTGTCTCAGCCACCGTTTCCAGCTCCTCCTGGTGGACCCAGAGGTGTTCCCAGGTCAGAAAGGATACACAGTCCCTCCAGAGGTCTGGGTCTTTACCGGGAACACTTCTCAGTGAGACTTGCCCAGAAAACCCTCCAAAGAGGGCCATCCAGGAGGAATCAAAAATCAGATGGACCACCTCAACTGACTTGTTTTGATGCAGAGGAGCAGCGACTCTACTCCAAGCTCCCCAGATGACGGAGCTCCTCACCCTACTTCTAAGGCTGAACCCGGCCACCCTATGGAGGAAGCTCATTTCAGCAGCATGGACTCAGGATCTTGTTCTTTCCGTCATGATCCAAACATCATGACCACAGGTGAGGACTGGAACGCAGACAGACCAGTAAATCCAGAGTTGTGCCTTTTGACTCAGCTCTTTCTTCACCATGACCAATCAAAGCAACGCCCTCATTACTGAGAACAAGGCCCCAATCTGTAGATCCATCTCCTGATCTATCCTGTCATCACTCAGGAGCAAGACGCCCAGATCCTGAAACTCCTTCGTGTGAGACAGACTTCTGACTCGAGGGGGCATTCCACCCGGTTTTTGGTTCATCTTGGGGCCGGGATGGGGTAGATGTAGGGCAGCTGACCTGGGACCTGAAAGACCTGGGTTCAATCCCCAGCCATTCCCACATGTTGTGGTGTCTGAGCAAGACACCTAATCCCTAATTGCTCCCTGGGCGCTTACATAGCTGCCCACTGCTCCACCTGGGTGTATCTCAGGTGTGATGGGTGAACTGCAGAGAACTAATATCACCATTGTATGGTGATAACAATGATAACAACATATACTACTTAATATTTTAGTATTTGTTCTGTAAAGCTGGAACTGGTTGGGCTTTTAACTACAAAATTGTTTTCAGAGGTCCATATTATTATTATTACAGTATTATTATTATTATTATTATTATTATTATTATTATTATTATTATTATTATTATTATTTTAGCTTCAAAAGCACATTTCAGTAATCCCTTGGTTTAATGGATCTTTTCATTGGTCCTTGCTTTTTTCAACATATTTGCAACAGTCAACTGTGCATTTGTCTGCAGCTTAAGCCTGCTTGTGGAGGTCTCGGTGGGAACCCCACCCCCCCAGGTACACTCTCACCTCCCCAGGGACACTCTCACCTCCCCAGGGACACTCTCTGCCCTGTGGGTCTCCCCACTACCCATAGAAAAGCACCCAGAAGGAATCCTAATCAGACAAACCACCTCAGCTGATTCCTTTTGATGCAGAGGAGCATCAGTTCTACTCCAAGCTTCACCTGGATGATGGAGCTCCTCACCTTATCTCTAAGGCTGGGCACCCAACGGAGGAAGCTCATTTTTAGTCAGTGGTATTCTGGATGTCGTATTTAGATCATTCATATCTTGTGGCTAAAGGTAAGAGTTGCAACTTAGACAGACCAGTTAGAGCTGGTGAACCTCATGTTAATCTGAGTCACTCACTAAAGGCATGCAATTCATTTGAACCACTTTAATCATGCTGTCCAAAAAAAGAAGCTATGGTGGTGGACGTTAAGATCCCAAGTCATCTGAGTCTTCATCATTTACAAGGATTCTTTAACCCAAATAATATAAACCCACAATGTTTCAGTTGTTTCTTGGCAAGTCATAACTCGTGGACTTCGCATGAGTCTGCCAGAGGACATGTAGGATCCAGGTTAATAGAGACCTCAAAGTCAGGAGTCCTGATTCAGAGTGAGGATTCGGATCATTAACCCCGGTGAGTCAGTACCTGACCAGCTCTAAGACCAGTAAATAAAGAGCTTTACCTTTTGTCTCAGCTCCCTCTTCATCATGACAGACTGGACCAAAGCCCTTATTAATGGGGTTGAGGGTCAGATCCATTGTTCCATCTACAGCTGCCTCTTCACATCACTTGTGAACAGAACTCACAGATCCTCAAACTATTCTGCTTAAAACAGAGACCCATCTCCACCCTGGAAGAAGTTGAGAACCCTAACGTCAGACTCAGAGGAGCTGACTGTCATCTCAGCTGCTCCACACTCGGCTGCAAACGACCCCGGTGCATGCTGAACGCCGTGGCTTAAAGACGCCAACAGAACCACATGATCTGCAAAAAGCAGAGGTTCCCAGACCAGAGACACCCTCTCCTCTACAACTGCACCTTCAGCGCCTGACCACGAATAGAATGGGAACCAGGAGGCAGTACTGGCAGGGTTCAACTTGCACCGGGAACGAGCTTGACCCTTTGCCAAGGGTGCTGAGACATCACTTGCTTTAGATTATTTAGGGACCGGATGGCCCCTAAAAGTGCAC
>JARVLU010000324.1:28266891-28280791 GCA_031762415.1 Simpsonichthys santanae
TCCATGTGCGTTTGGTTCCGACCTACGGCAGAATCAAGCTACGAACGGTCCTTAGGTCCGGAACCCGTTCGTAGGTCGAGGACAACCTGTATATATATATATATACTACAGTATATACTGAGGCGTTTTAAACCCTTCTCACACTCTTGCAAAATTCTAAACAATGTTTCTAAACTCTAAATGCTCTAAAAGAGCACAGAATGTGATGAACTGAGCTCTCTGACTCGGCTGCGCTCTCGACCACGCCCACGTCTCCACTCTGCATGGAGATCAGCTGATCAGCTGCAGGAGGCAGTTATCCCACAGCTGTGGACTGCACATTGGTGCTAAATCGTTTAAAATAATTTATTTTAAATAAAAATTCCATGTCAATCATTTGGCTCATCCATCAGTCAGCCAATTGTGTGTCATGTCCAATCTTAAATTTGAAAAACCACGATAGAGCGAGTTTGCGAAAAACAAATAGATAGACATATAAATAGATGCATACATAGATAGATAGATATGGTGGTGGCCATCTTGGATTTTGACATGTCAAACCCAGTACTGTATTTGAAAGGAGAGCGTCTTACATAGATTCAGCCACACCAAACTGGATGTCGGCGCCGCATTTGTTTTGTAAATTATCCAGTTTACAAGATGGACACACAGACACAGTTTACAAGATGGACACGCAGACACAGTTTACAAGATGGACACGCAGACAGAGGGTATTTCCACTTCCCCTCTTTGCTCCACGACAGGGACAATAAAGATTTTAACTCAGTCAGTTTTGTAGATGTTGAGCTAAAATGTGCTGTGGTAGTAGCTGTGAATCACTCTCAACACACGTTCTAATCTGAGCTCTCTTGTAAATGAGTCCCTGAGGCTCAGTGGGATTAACCTGTCTAAATAAAGGTTGAATGGACTAACAGATTGCACGAGATTTTGTGATAATACGTAAGTCTGTTGTTTTCAAAGTTTGACTAAAGCGGGTCTAACTTTGTCATTTATCATCTTTAGACGTCTCAGTTTAAAACTCTGGCATGAAGGTCAGCAGGTGTTGTGCTCTCCTTAGAGCAATGATAAATTTTTAGTTTTAATCCTGTTTCCTAAACAATTTGAGTTGAACTGTCCGGTGTTGTCACAAGCTAAACATCAAGCTGTGTGCAGTGCTCTAATCTGAAGTGTCTGTCTGTAATTTGACCTGCTTGCTAAGACTATTTACAGATTGAAAACCTCGACAAAAAGACGAGCGAACCCTGGTTTATCTCAAACATCTGAAAATGTAGATCACCGCAGATGAAAACTTAGATATCGTTCCTAAGAATAAAAAAATAATCAAGACACATCCAAATCCTTACACATACTTTGTGCAGAATGAGTGTAAAACAGAATTAAAATCTGATCACATCAACTCTAAAAGTGATTTCCTACCAGTTTCTCCATTTCCTGCTCCCGCAGCCTCTCCTCCCTCTGCCAGCGGTGGTATTCCAGCAACTCGTCCTCGTTATCGCTGATCTCAGAGATGCTGTTTTTGCGTTCGCGGGTGTAAGGTTTCACAAGATTCCCTTCCCTGCTGAGGGATCCTTTCACACTCAGCGAGGGGGTCTTCCTTTGGCTGTGAGGGCTGGGAAGAGGAGACAGGGCAGATACTGACCCCGAGCCTGATGCGACGGCGCATGCCGGGCCCAGCTGTGGCACCCTGCTCCCTGACTCCTTCTCCAGTCCGTGGAGAGACGGTGGACTGAGTGTAAACGGTGCTTTAGAAGGAGGTGCAAGTGTTCGATGCCACTGGGGGCTCTCAGGGCCCCCTGGAGATCCTGAAGTCCCTCTGCAGGATAAGTCCAGGCTGGAGCTGGTGGATACAGTCATCCTTTGAGGGACCTGACCCTGCTCCCTCACTGGGCTGGGGGATCTCCTCTGGAGGGGAGGACCCTTTAATCGAGGGCTGGATGGAGCTACGGGGGAAAACTTGACGAAGGATGTTTTGTGACTGAGGCTTGAGTTTTCTGCCCCCCTGACATGTGGTTTGGGGCTTGAGGTGGCCTCTCCCATCATATGTCTAAGAGGCTTTGGACTTTCCTGGGTCCTCTGAGCCCCACCGGTCCCCATCAAGCCCACGGACAGCGATGACCGTGGATATGGAACAGGGGTTTGGCTGGTCCGAGCGGTCCGAACTGGTGCGGTGGGGGTTTTGTTGCTCTGACTCAGAGGGACGCCGCAGCTGTTGTCGTGGAGGGAACTTGTGGAGCTGTTTCGTCCATTCAACACATCTGCAGGAGACATCTGGAGGGGCTGTTTACCAAACGCTGACGGGGACGACGAGGACCCCTTCAGCACCAGGGTCTCCTGCAGGTTTTTCACCACGCTGCTGAGTTTGGCGTCGCTGCCGCTGGAGAAGGACGCGTGGTTTCCATTTGGGACACTGCGGGGATCTGCAGGGGGGGAGACGCAGAAACACTTGTTCACAAGAGCGTCCCAGGTGAACAAAGAAAAGGAGGAACAGTTGTCAAAACACACAGAAACAAACAGCCAATCAGAGCCCTGCGTCTTATTTACCCCGCCGGCCTCCTTCATGCCTGCTCCGGAACAAAAGGGGTCTCCTCAGGAGTCCACTTTAAACTGGGGTGTCTCCAAATGCTTAGTTTTGTTGTAACTCCACAGAGCAGCTAAAAATAAAGCTGTAGCTCATTCGGAGCAGATGGAATCAGGGTTTGGTCAGGAAAGAGTGGGCGAAACACTATGGGACGGGTGTGGCGGCCATTACAGCTCAGGGACAGACAGCCAAACTAATAAGGTCATAGAAAAATGGCTCCTAAATACCACAGCAGTTACACTGGGCAGAGGGCCAGACTCATAATACTCGTACTGTACGAGCGCACACACAAAACTAAATAACAATGAGGTCGCCACGCCGAGTGAAAATGTAGATCACAATGTAGGACACTGATAATTAGTTGTGAACGAGCTATTTCTGCACCCCGACAAGTTTAGTAACAATAGATTAAAGATAATTCAGGCCAGAGGTGAGGAGATGGGACCAAATTTAGAAATTATAGATTCAAATGATCTTTAAGAGAAGAGATTCAGATCTTCCTCGTCACGTCATCATGTGACTCACAACAACAGCTTATTCTCCGTTAAAAAAAAAAAAAATATGTAAACTATAAGAGCAGGCTGCTGCATAGCTGACAAGCATACACAAGAAAAAACTAATCACGCCACAGAGAGACACGCAGAGGTCGGATGTTGCCATGGAAACGTGTAAACAAAATCTCTGCCTCGGTCACTAAAGGTTTTTCATGTGCTCCCTTCGCAGGTGAATAATGGATGGAAACTGGCAACGTACATCAGATATGTGCCGCTTGCTTCAGTCTGAAGGTCGTTCAGAACCATAATGAAGATACTTTAGTTATGTGAACGATCATGAAGCGTTCACACTGTGATCCGTCTTTCTCGTTCCACAGGTTTCAATCAGTTACAACAAATCATAATATCAAAACGTTCAGCTCTTTCAGCACAATCCTGCTATGACTTTTAGCTTTTTGAAATATTTAGCCTTTTCTGACACTTTTTTCCTCTTAGAAAATGAATTGAGCTCATTTTCCATCCTTCAGATCTTTAGATGTGTTTACAACCTTTTGCTGCTCCTTTCACATTTTGTTCTGCTTCAGCTTCTTTCAGCTTCCTTGTGCAAATTTAAACTTTTATTCGGCTATTTTCAGCAGTTTTTGCAGCTGTTTTGTGTTCCTTTCAGATTCTTTCTGCTAATTTCAACTTATTTATGCAAGTTTATGCCTTTTATGGTATTTCAGCTACTATTTAGCTGGTTTATGCTAATTTTAGCTATTTTAGCTAATTCCACATTTTTTGCACCCATTTCAACTTTTTTCAACCTAATTCAGAAAAAAAGTGCTCTCTCCACTTCCTTATGGTAATTTAAGCTTCTTTCTGCCTTATTAGCTACCTTTCAGCTGTTTTTTGTGTATGCTAATTTCAGCATTTTCAGATAATTTCCACTTTTTGTGTTCATTTCTGCTTCTTTCAATCTAATTGTGCAAACATGTTCTTTCTGCTTTATTTTGCTAATTTAAGCTTGTTCTAAGTCTAGCCTTTCAGTTAACTATCATTTGTTAGATAATTTCAGCTGTTTTCAGATAAATTCAAGTTTTTCATGGTAGTTTTTGCTACTTCCAGTCTAATTTCACTTTATTATGCTCCTTTCAGATTTTTCTGCTAGTTTCAGCTTTCTCTGCTCTTTCAGCTACTATTTAGCTCTTTTGATGCTAATTTTAACCTTTTCAGCTAATTCCACATTTTTTTTTTTTTTTTTTTTTTTTTAGCTCATTCCAGTTTCTTAGCTTCCTTCTGGTAAATTGAGCTTCTATTGAGCCTATTCAGCTATTTTCCAGGTATATTTTGCTAATATCAGCTTTTTTAGCTATTTCCCAAAATTTCTGTGCTCATTTCTGCTTATTTAAACCTAATTCAGCAAAGGTGCTATTTCTTCCTTCTGCTAATTTAGGCTTGTTCTTCCATTTCAGCATGTTTTTAAGTTAATTTCAGCTGTTCTTCAGAAAGTTCTTCTGCAATAAGCAGTGTCTCTAGTTTGGTTTGGATTAATTCTGTTGATTTGTTGTGTTGTGTCTTGGTATAAATTATAAGCCACCGTTCCTACTAATCAGAGCTTCCTTTAAACAGTTTAGAAATATCACTGTTGTCGTCTACAAGAAGCCGAAATATTTTGGTTTGAGCAGAAAACCAAGAATAAACATCCGTGTACTGAGACATGGGTGTCTGAAAGTGATAGCTTCCATATATAAATGCTGGGTAGGCTTTATTTTCTTCATATTGCTTAAAATTATAGTTTTCTCATTCAATTTATTTGTGGGAGGCATCAAGCTTCGATTTTCCAAACCGGCAGCAATCCTCTCTGGTCTTGGCCCTGCTCAGACTAGCCTTTAGCTCATCAAACCAGACAACAATTAAACAAATCTAAATATTTTACAAAACCCTTTTGAAAAGATCTAATCTATAAAACATATCTTTCCTCCTGAGTTGTAAAGTCAGACTCCACCAACTAAACGGCTCTTTCCAACACGACTGTGACTAGTTTTAATAGTTCGACTACAACAGAAGGGATCTGAAAGTGTTTTGTCCCACCAGAACATTTGCTTTACCCAAAATAGCTGCAGAGTCTGAGCAGCATTTGCAGACACGGTTGTTACAGAGGTGTTATTTCTGTATGACTGGAAATGTTCAGATTGGAATTGGATTATTAGTTTTTGTTTGTTGTTTACCTGAGGGGAGCGGGTTCGTGGTGTGTGGTCTGAGACTGCCACCGGGCAGCATGCTCTTCATCCTCTGAGCCTCCTCGGGATGGTTGAAGCGGAAAAAGGCAGACTGACCGAAACACAGCATGCACCCTGCGAACACGTCGGTTGATTATTATCATTATTATTCATCATCTTTTAAAAAGCAGCTCTTCTTGTTCATTTGTTTTATGATTTAGCTGCGAGTGCTGAGGCTGAACTAGTTCATAAACACGAGCAGAGCTCATTCAGCATGTTCACTTGTAACTTTTTACGTTGTTTCCAAACCTGATCTGCATAAAACTGTGCATTTAAACCAGACAGCCTTCATTCACCTTTAGAGTTTAAACATTTTATATAAAACATGGTGGACAGGTTGCTGACTCTGCATGTTGAAAACTATGAAACGGCCACAACAGCGTTCTTCTCGTTCAGCTGCTTGATGTTTGACTTCATCTTCCCGAGCAGCAGAAACAACTTGGAGAAAAGTTCGTCTAATCAGTCAATACAATTACCTTCTTATGATTTCACCTCATTTCAAGAACGCCTGATTTCTAGCCCGAGACTCGTTTTGTTTCCAGCTGAAGGTTTAACTAACAATTATTAAAATCTGTTAGAGTCCAACGCGCCGCTACTTCCTTCCCCTGGAAATAGTTTCCTCTGTTCTTTCAGTCAAAGCGTCGTTGTAGTCTTGCTTGTAAAACTGGCCTGAAGCGTGCTCCTTCTCCAGCAGCTGCTGTCTCCACACACACCGGCTTCAAATGTCATTCTGCAGGAGCTGCTGGCGCTGAGGGAGAGGGGGGCTGAAGGGGGCGGGGACTCTTTTGTGGTTAATATGCCACAGGAAGGACCCGGGCCTTGCTGTGATTCGGTAAAGCCATAAAGTGTTTCCACTAATTCAACAGCTCATCTCTGAAGGCGTTACCTTGAGTGAGGCGGTGGGGTTTGGTAACTGGGAGCCCGTCCACAGAGCACTGGTTTCCACACGGGTGCAGGGTGATGCTGCCTGCCTGGTTCTCGATGTAGCAGTGCTGAGGTGAGACACCTGGACCCTGCAAGGGGATATCCGTCCCATCGCTGCCCAGAGTTGTTCTCCCTGCAACGGCAAATAATAATAATAATAATGATAATAATAATAATTTCCTCATTGTTTCCTGGAAAGTGGCTGGAAGTATTTTAAGGTTTGTGAGATGTGACCTAAGAGGTCAGGGCCACATGGGGTGGAGGACAACACAACCTGGGTAGGAGTTTTAAAAAGAAACAGGTGTTAGTCTCAAATCGGCACTTTAGGAATTTATATGACTGTAGATGAGTTGTGCCACGCCGCAGAGTGGAGGGGACATGGAAACACTTTCCGTCTGTCGGTGCATCTTGTGAGCTGGAAAACTTGAAAAATAAATGAGGTATCGACTTTCATTTTGATGTGCGGCACCAAAAGCATTAAGGTTTACTTGTTCAGTCCCAGTTCTAAAAGACACTCATCTCAAAAACTACAAAACATTCACTATTCAAATCTCTCAGTGACGGGGGGGGTGATTGTTTTTTCTTACGGTTTACGTTCCACAACTTTCAGAGAAGACAAGTGCTATTTCTTTTCTAAAAGACAGCACAGAGACGGTCACCACTGTCCCACCCTCTCACTGCCTCAGAGACGTTAATGTCCTCTGCAAGACAAACGGCGCCAGCAGCTCACACACAGACGTGCAGCAGCAACTGTGTCAGTGTGAAGAACAACAACAAGCTCTGAGGCTGATGTGGCATCAGTTGTTGGTCTGGACAACTTGTGCCAATAATCTGCTAAAAAACAAAAAAAAAAAAAAAAAAAAAAACGAATTGGCTCAGGTTTGTGAAAGCATCTATATATTCTAGAGTACTTTTTCCCCACTAGAATATTTAGAGCCTTTGCACAACAAAATAAATAAGTAAACAAAAGTCCTGATTAGAAGGCCCTCCTAAAACTGTTGTCACTGGCATGGTGTGTAAAAACACACAGAGCAGGTGCTGTTAAGTGAAAAACTCACAAAACGGGATCCCATCAGAACAGCCTCAAATGGACACTTCATAACTTTAGAAGTAACGGACAAGCTAACAGACAAGCCGGTGACTACACTAAAAGTAGCAAAATGTTAAATTAAAGTAGTAAAATACTAGCTTGAAGTTAAAAATAAAAGACAATGAAATTATCAAAAGACTAGCTAAAAGCCAATAGAGGCTAGTTCCTAGCCAAAAGTAAGAAAATACTAGTAAAAATAGGCTAAATGGTATATAAAACCACCCAAATGTTAGCGCAAGGTTAAAAAAATACAAAAGGTCAAATAAAAATATAAAAATAATATATGCTAAAAGAAGCAGAACACTAGCTAAAAGCCATCAGCTTGTCAAAACAGCTGTTTATTTAATGTGAGGTTGTTCTGAGAGCAGGTAAGATATTTATTCCTAACTTTCACAGAACCCCACTTCAAAATGTATGAACTGTCTCTTTGATGTGCCTTCAGTATTGTGTGAAAGTTGATTCAACATTCACTCTATTCCTCTTGTTTTGATTTTATATCCTCTCTCATACTTATTTTTGCAATCTACAACTGTAACTGTCTGAATACTTTTGGGTATTTTAGTCATTCATAAAAAACTTTTGACTCATTCAGGAGATTGGTGCTCTGACTTTTTTTTTTTTTTCTTTTCTAAATATACAGTATATTTTATTTACAAATATTTTCCACATTCATTTGCATGAATATCTCATTAATTCATTCAAAACCACTGTTCTTGAAATCAGTTTAAGAATCTATATTTTTCTTTTCCTGTAATACTTTTAGTGTTTATTTATTGATTGACTACTTTCAGCTTTTTTATACACATTTAGCCAGACTTTTAATAGCTTTAAGTTCTAGCAAGACTTTCACGAGTTTTAGTTTATAATTTTGATAATTTTTGCTTTTAGATACTAAATGCTACTTAGCTCTTAGCTAAAATCTAGCTAGTTTCATCTTGACTTTAGAATGGTTTAGCATTTAGCTAGCCTTTTAATACTGTAAGCTTGCCTGTTGCTTTTAACTTCTAGCTAGACCTTTGCTAGTTTTAGCTTTTAGTTAATCTCCGGATACTTTTAGCTTTTAACTGCCATTTTGCTAATTTAGTTTAAGCTTTTACTACTAGCTTACCTTTACTTTTATTTTTTTGCTTATATCTTGATACATTTAACTAGACTTTACTAGTTTTATAGCCTTTTTTAGCAAGTCTTTTATTGGCTTCAGCTTTTAACTAGACTATAGTTTTAGCCTTTATAACTTTTAGTTATTTGCTGCTTTTATCCATCCGTTTGATCCTTTATAAGCATTTAATTAGGCTTTTATTATTTTTACCTTCTAGTTTGTCATTTAGCCTATAGTTTTAGTTACTATAGTCTTTCAATATTTTAGCTAGTCTTTTGCTACTTTAGTTTTAGCTAGGCTTTCACTACTTACCTTCATTTTCTGTTTTAGCAAAGAAAAAAAATCTGTTTTAGCTGAGTTTTAGCTAGTAGTGTCTTCAGTAGATTTCAGTAAAGACATTCAGCATTGCAGATAAATCACATTTTCTTCTGGTTTCTATAAATCTCAGCCATTCTTAGAGATGGGCTCAGTTTTTCCTTTTCATTTCATCAGTTTTTTTTTTTTTTTTAGTTTTTTTATTACAGGTATTTTTATTTTGTTTGTTTATTCAAAGCTGTTAGTCACATTTCAGTAAAACATTTTTGATACCTATTTATTTTAGTTTAAATAATTTTATTTACTGCATAAATCATCAGACAAAGCTCTAAATATACCAAGTCATAAAGTAAAGGTACAGGAGCTACCTAGTCCCCCAGCCCCCTACCAACAAGCAAGCAAGCAAACAAACAAACAAACAAATAAATAAACGCCTCACCTTCTAACAGTGGCAGCAGAGTGATGGCTGTGCTCAGGCGTCCACTTCCCAAACTCACCAGGTGGGGGCGCTCTGCCTGGACTTTCAAGGACTTGCCTGTTTCAATCAGATCTAAAGGAGTGCTCTGTCAGAAGAAACCCATCGTTATCTAACCATTAAAAGATCAATTTACATAATATTATTGTATCAGCTACGGAGAAGAATAAACTTTATAAAGTGTGGCTTCATTTTTTTATTTTATGATCAGTCCAGGATAACGCATGAACATTGTACAAAGTAAAACACTTACATGCTTAAAAAAAAAAAAAGATGTTCAACGAATATGCCAAAACAGACCAACTCACACTTACATGCCTAAACAGTTTAACAAGCTGAAGTCAAATTTAGTAATAATCCAAATTATATCTAAAATAATCCAAATGACTGATACAGCAAGGACAACTCAGCTGACTCACAGCTGATGCTGCAGCTATTAAAATCAGCTAAAACAGAGTAAATGTGAGCTGTATCATCTGTGAATGATGAATGCCACATAAAATCAAATTTAATGACTTACCTGTAAGACCTGGTGTGTTTGACGCTCGTGTTCCACTTTATTCCAGCTCACTCGGTCCATGTTGGCAGGATGGTCAGAGTCTGACACGTGTAGATCCTAAGACACACACACAAACACGCACACAATGCATCGGGGCATGAATGGGAGCACTGGGAATACTGCTGTACTACAATGGGAACAGTGCCTTCCTTAGAAACCCTTCTGCCCCAGTTCTACACCCATGTGACCGAAGCACTATGAGTAATTGTTCCTCCAGAACTCTGGACAAAACCACACTGACTGATGCCTCAAAGAAGAGAAGTGGAACTACAAGAAATGCATTTTCTGAAGAAGAAAAAAAATGCACAGTGAACACTAAGAGCTAAATGAAAATGTTGAAAATCCAAATCTGAGTCATTAGTCAAAAAAAAAAAAAAAAAAAAAAAAAAAAAAAAAAAAAAAAAAAAAAAAAAAAAAAAAAAAAAAAAAAAAAAAAAAAAAGCAGAACATTAGCTAATAGCTAAATGGAGCAAAGCACCAACTAAAAGCCGGTAAGAACTAAACACTAGCTGAAAGTCAAAAGTAACAAAATGCTAGGTAAAAGCAAAAAGTAAAAGAAAAATGCTAGCTTAATGTTAAAAATAACAAAAGGCTACTCTAAAAGTATCTAAAGACTAGCTAAAAACTAAACAAAACTGAACACTAAAAGCCAATAGAAACTAACTGCTAGCTAAAAGCCAAAAATAGTAAAATGCTAATTAAAAGTTGCTAAATGTTACACAATAGTGAGAAAATGCGAGCGTAACGTTAAAATGTTAAATGGCCTTAAAAGTCCATCTGCTGCTGGATACTGGACTTCCTCACCAACAGACCGCAGGCAGTGAGAATCGGAAGTCACCTCTCCTCCACACTGGTTCTCAGCACCGGTACACCTCAGGGCTGTGTCCTCGGTCCACTCTTGTACTCTTTATTTACGCATGACTGTACCGCCAAGCACAGCTCAAACGTCATCCTCAAGTTCGCTGATGACACCACTATCTTGGGCCTCATCACCAACAATAACAAGAGTGTCTACAGAGATGAGGTTAAATCACTGACTAGCTGGTGTCAAGAAAATAACATCTCTCTAAATGTCAGCAAAACAAAGGAGATGATAGACTTAAGGAAACAGCATGGAGGCCAGCACTCCACCAATGCTGAAGTGGAGCAGGTCAGCAGCTCCTCAACGTTCACATTACTCAGGATCTGTCCTGGACTTTACATACGACACTGTGGTCAAGAAAGCCCAACAAAGACTCTAATTCCTAAGAAGACAAAATTAGTTTGATACGAACACCTGCATCCTCACTAACTTTTATAGGTGCACCACTGAGAGCCTGCTGACAGGCTGCATCACAGGGTGGTATGGGAACTGCACCAGGCTGAGCCAGAAAGCTCTACAGAGGGTGGTGCATCACTGGTAGCAGTCTCCACACCATCCAGGACATCCACCTCAGCCGATGTCTGCGTAAAGCACGCAGCATCATTAAGGACCACACCCACCCGCACAAGGACTCTTCCATCTACTACCCTCAGACAGACGATACAGGAGTCTGCCATTGTACACAAAAAGACTCAAAGACAGTTATTATCCACAATCTGTCAGATTACTGAACTATTGATAATAATACCGAACAACTGACAATAACATTGTCTGTGACAACTAATATGTTTATTGCTGCTGCATTATGTGGCTGTATCATGTATGTCACTACCTTACCATCATAATTCATCTAAATGCTACTCACTACATGTGCAATAACCTGTCACACAACCTGTGTAGTTTATGTTAGTTATGTGCAATATATATCATGTGCATTTAAGCTAACATTACTAAATGTGAAATACTTATTTATACTAATTCATCCTAGTTGCACCGTTATATTCTACCATGTTGTTGTTTACCATTTTTTCTTTTAGATCTTGTAAATATTTTATTTCTTTTTCACTTTTTGGTACATTATTGTGTACCCTTATTGCATGCTTTAGTATTTTTTTGTTTGTTTTTTGTTTTTCGCAAGTCATATCAGTTCTTCTCATCCTGAACATTCATTTGCATTGTTGACCCTGTGTTAACCTGCATATGCAACGTAACATAACTTAACATAAATGTAAAAAATGGCTAGATGAAAGTATCAAAAGAATAGCAAATAGAAACATAACAACAGGCTAACTAAACATCAAAAGCAGTTTAAGACTAAAAAAGCTAAAAGTACCAAACAGCTGAGTAAAAGTCTAAAGTACCAAAAGATTAGCTAAAAACTGAAACTTGCAGAGCTAAAAGTGAATGAAAGGAAGGATAAGGCTAGCTAAATCCAATAGTAGCATAAGACTAGCTCAAAATAACATGCAAACACAGCTAAAAAGTGTGAAAGGCAAGCAAACAACTGAAAGTAACAACAGGTGCTAATCGTATCAAAAAGCTGATGCTAAAAGTAGAAGGTTAGCTGAAAGCTAAAAGTTTTTTTTTTTTTACAAACAGAACTACAGAACACTACATAAGCAAAAAATATATACAAACTCTTGTGAAGGATATCATAACTACAAATTACAAGCTGGGGGCGGTTTACAAAATGATACATTAAAATACAATAAATGAAAAAGTACACAAAGGAGCAGGACAACATTAGAAACTTAAAACAGCAAGTTTTTAGATAACTGTTGTGAGATGGTTCTAGTGGTTTTCCATATTTTTAATCTATTTAGTGAAGAATAGTAGGACTGAAAGCTAAAAGTTGCAAATGGAGCCGAAGGCTAAAGGTTGTGAAATGTTATCTCAAAGTATCCTGATGCATGCTC
Source organism: Simpsonichthys santanae (assembly GCA_031762415.1). Lineage (NCBI taxonomy): Eukaryota > Metazoa > Chordata > Actinopteri > Cyprinodontiformes > Rivulidae > Simpsonichthys > Simpsonichthys santanae. The sequence goes on from JARVLU010000324.1 coordinate 28,279,465, forward strand.
AGAGTTATCTGAAAGTATAAGGCTAGCTAAGAGTTAAAAGAATCAAAAGGCAAACTAAAAAGTAAAAGTAGCATTGCAGTGAGTCATCACAGTCATCATTCACAGAATATGAATATCACAGTTCTGAGTTTTGAGTCGAGTGTAAACGAGCTCGTCAGGTGCTTGCAACATCCAGTGTCATGGCTACCTCCTCTGACCATGCTGTGACTCATGCACAGATACACACCAGGCCTGCAGACAGATGCAGGTGATTCGATTCAGCTGTCTAGTCGGTCACGTCCACACCAGACGGGACAAAAACAGCGGCGCTGCTGCCACACCAGGCACTCTCACACAGGAACAGATGATGCAACACAGCTTTCTGTCTGTCACTATCACCGTCATCTCTAGATCCCAGATTAGACACAACATGTCTGTTTTGTCTGCCCTCAGAATGAAACGTGGATTGCAGATCATGTCCAAATGTTCATTTATATTTCAGAGAAGAGCTCCAAAGCATCAAAGCTGAAGGGTTTGGGCGCAGCCTCCTACTAAAAGGATATATGTTTCATCACAATACTGTATATTGTTTCTTTAAATATCCTCTCAAACTAGTACATTTCTGGAGAAATCTTGAGTGCCAAGGCTGATATGATTCAACATTTCAACATTAATTAATTTACTTGTATGAAACTTATCAATTTGAGACTTCCTTCTGTTATAATTTGAAACAGATGAGGGCAATATGTGGCCCGAGGGCCAAAAGTGGCCCTTGGACAATTTCCATCCGGCCCCGAAAATTCTTAATTGAAGAGAACAACTTTTTAAGTAAATTGATAAAATCCTGTACTGTATCAAATTAACCTAAAGAAGTTTAAATTAAACATCTTAGACAGATACATTAAAAACCTTTGGATTAATCTAGGCTAAAACTTTTTAAGGAGTTGTGTTTCCAAAACTAAACTTTAAAGGCTCAAAAAAAAAATAAATAAATAAAAAAAAAAAATCAAACACGTAATTGTTTTTGTTGTATGTTTTGGCTAATTTATTGTCACGAGCCCATTTATAGAAAGTACGTCTTATTTCCTAAAGAGTGCTGACAGCATGCTAACTATGATACAACCAGAAGTCTTCCAGTTCTCTGTCTTCAGGAACATTGTCAACCTTTATTTATACAGATAAAACACATTGAGCCTCAAAGACTCTTGTGAAAGTGAGACCTGTTTAGACAGACAAAAAAAAAAAACGTTGTGAAAGTAACAACATACAGGATTGATTACAGTGACATTATCTACATGAATGCTCCTACAAGCACCCTGCAGATGTTGGATGCTGTCTATCATGGTGC